>JACXGJ010009408.1:0-24360 GCA_016801105.1 Esox niger
GTTCCCTGTTGTGTTTACCTAAAGGGACAACTGCCCCTACCGTCCCCCACAATCACATTCCTAAGGAACAAAGGACAGATACCCTTAATGGTTTAGGCAGTTGAGCAGATGGTCAGAGAACCTAATGATTCTATGAAATAATACAGATGCATGTAACAACCAAAGACCAGAGTTACATACCATGTAATAGACAAGCAAACATGTCTCCAAAATACATTAATAAAGAAATTGCCACAACATGGGAAAAGGTCTCTAACCTAACTACAAGTAGGTTTCGAACCATACATGGCAACATGAACGCTATTAAGAGGAAAATGTATTTAGCTTGCGCTTAACATTCCATAAAGGCTAAATGAACCGTAAAATGTACATGAAATTAAAGTTTACACACAATAAAACCTGACATGATCCCCAAACTATCTGTAGTAAGAGACGTCATGTCCTACGTTAACTAAAGGTTCTGAGTTATTGTCCTACCCATCTAATATCGTTGCCCTTTGTAAAAATGTGCTTGGCTTATCAACACCGTTACAGTAGGGTGGAAAGTAAGAAAGACAAAGTTCTCAAGAAAGGCAATGTTAACAGAAAACAGATGTATGATGTCAGTAAAATCAAGGTACAATCAGTGAGTAATCCCTAACATTGTTGCATCGATCTACCCCATTTGTCAAATTGCCAGTTTACCATTTTAGAATTTAAAATCCATTGACGAGTATCAGTCGGCAGATTTCAAATACCATAATTGTGATCTTTGCTAAACACAAGAAAAACTAGTATTTAATCAAAGTGAATTCAACATTAAAAACAGGACATCCAATTTTATCATGGGGAACAAACGTGCTTAGGCTATTTTACCCTCTGTTGCAGGCTGTGGCCATATTGCATGCAATTAAAGTCTCCATGGGAAACAGTGTGTTTTCTTAACACTAAAGACTATCACCACATGGTTCTTCATTCTACTACTCCATACAAGGAGATACACAATATTTTAACCTGTCATAATAACTACATAACTACAGGACTATATTTTACCAGATTAGGAAAGCATTATCGTAACAATTCATCACTCTGATTAAATTTAAGACATTGTATATAATCTTAAATCATCAGACACATCTCCATGTGTACCAGCTGGTGGAACTGGATTTGGACCAGTTTTAGATTAATTCCAAATAGTCAATGAACTGACAAGAGAGGGCGGCACTGAAGAAAGGTGAGTAACTCTGCAAGAGCAGAGTTGTATTCATAAAAGATCCGAGGCTATAGCTCCGGTTACAGAAACAAAAGCAATGACAACTGAAGAGAAACAATCAGAAGTGTAAAGCAAAAAAAATTAGTTTAAAATAAAGGATCTGAAGACATTATAAACTACTAAAAACCAAACATCAGTGATCACTCCTATAAGAGTAAAGAAATGAGACATTGTCCTATAATTGTTTGTGATATTTTAAAGATAGTGGATAAAACAGGGTTGTAAATTTCAGAGCAACAAACTAGGCCGTGGGTGGCACTGTTTTGTGGAATTATCACGTAGCATGATTTTAAGCCAGTAAGAGGTTATAGCCAATTCGTCACATAGATATTATACAAATTTTTTCAAGAGCTACCTGTCACAATGTGACGTTGTAGGAGTTAACGGACCAGGCGCAGGCAGGGGTAGAGGTTGGTGTACTATTTATTTTCAATAAACACAAAAGCAACAGAACAGAAAGACACCGAGCACTTGATAATTAAACATATAAAGTAAATTGTAAATATAAACAGAACTCACCAAACGCATCTGAACACACAGTGACATGGAACAATGACTGACAAATGAGGGGAGCAGAACTCAATTCAGCATTGAAAACATACAACATCTACATTTATTGTGGGGAGTAAACTTGCTTGAGCTGTATTACCCTCTTTTCTAGGCTGTGACTATATTGGAGTCAAATTCAGTCCTCATGGGACACAGCGTGTCTCCTTAACACTAAGGACTATAACAATGTGGATTATTCATTCTGCCCCTTATACAATATATAAGAAGAGAGAAAACACAATATATTAACCTTTTGTAAGAAAACACAAAAAATATTTCACCATATTAGAAAATCATCATCGTACACATTTCAAATTCATCACATGTATCAATTCTAAACAATTACTTTAACACATTATCTGTGTTATTGTCTGTACACGTCAAACTCATGAATAACATTGATCAACCAACATATCAACATCACCAAAGTACCACTGAAACTAACTCTCAACACTCAATCTTCTCCTGTCCACATACCACAAATCTTGGGGTAAAAAGTGACAGATAAGTTGGAAGGGGTGGCAAATTGGGAACAGGTGGCAGATTATGGAGGTTAATAGAAACGTTTGCATCTGCGTGTCCGGAGCTATAGCCTCTGATCTTTTACTCACCTTTCTTCAATGATGGAGAAAGGTGAGTAACTCTGAGACCTGATGGTCATTTACATTTGCCAGTATTTCAGAAAAATGTGGCATCCTCGGAAAACTATGATTTGTCCCTCCCCTATATATTATAGTAAAAATAACTATGTAATATAATATTTACAACACGCAACGAAAGCACTTGTGCTGGATATAGAGACTTAATAGCGCATTTTAAAGTTTAAAAGTATCACTTTGTTACTAAGCGGTTAGCTGACGTTTGCTAGCTAGCTAGCTACAGTCACATCAACCTGTGCTTGCAGCGCATTGAAGTTGAGTCAATGATTGAAACTTGCAATTCAATGTATGTACTGTCCCTTACCTGGCAAGGTGACTGTCCATGTCAATTACCTGGCAAGGTGACTGTCCATGTCAACAGTATGAACAGCACTCAGCTAACGTGGAGTTAATCCAGTCAATTTGTGTTTATGTTGGTAGGTTTCACACACAATAGCTCAATTGGCAGATCTAACAGCAAACCGATGGCGCAAACAGATTAGGCAGTAGGCTAAATGTATTAAAACAGTATTACAGCACTATTTTGTTGTCCCCATCAGGAATTGCTCTTGAGAAAAAGCTCAACGTAATCTTCAAAAATAAAATGTTTCACTGATAGTATTTGTCCATTGTTAAATACAATCAGAATTCATAATTTGTAAATAAATACTTACGTAAATAAATTATTCACATATTCCCAGATAGTTAGCATGTTTTATTGATAAAAGAAGTGAAGTGTTTTTAGAAAAGCGACAACATTTTGAAGATTAGTCAATAGGTAAATAAATATTCAATATAAATGTTTAACAGTTACTACTGGTAGAGGTTTGCTAATAAAATGTAAATAAAATAGTATATGCAAAACTAGTAAGCAGCGTGGTGTTTTTGGGACGCTACGGGTGAAATGTATTGTGACATCATAATCACATTCTGGACCTCTGAGTGAGTACTGAAATCATGCGCAAAAAACTCTCGTTGAGGGATATTTGAAACTCGCGTGTGAAAAGTTTATGTAAAGTTTATGTAAGAAAGAGCAGTGTATGACAGTAAATGATAAACCAATATGCATTGTTTGTTCACCACAATATGATACACATTCTAAAGTTTTTCCCAGCAAGCATGGCACCAACCGCAAATGGTTGACATTCAATGAAAAAATACCATCAAATAACCAGGGATTTATAAAGGGTTCTCTTCATTCCTGTCTGAACAGTCTCCAACACAAATTAATGTCTGGTGTTATGCACATGTTTGAATCTGGTACTGGCAGGTCATAGAGAGCACATCTCTCTTCTCGTTACTTAAATGGTGTGGCAGTTTTTCTCAGGGAATCTTATAAATGTATGCAAACTTGGGAAGAGAGTCAAGTGAGGAAAAACGTCACAGGAGACTGAGCCAAATAGGGGAAACCAGATGGTGGGCTAAGGATCAGGCACTCACTAAGGTCTTTGGGTGTTTTGGTAATCCCCAGGATGCATTGTTTGTTGACCTGCTGCTGACCCAAGCCTCTGTTGAGGGAGATACAAGTATGAAGTCAACAGTAAGGGTCAAAGCAGGGGATTAATGGATTAATGGAAAATCTTCTGAAATACGAGATTATCCTCATTGCTCGAACTTTCCTTTGCATTTTTTATGTTTGACAGTAGCTCTGCTTGTGTCGTTTGTTCTCACTGTTCCTGTACACTACACCACTGTGCATGAATTTAATGTTACGGGTCTCTGTACCATCCACCCTAGACTGCTAGAGCCACAGGGTTCGTAACACATACCTTCTCAAATCCATCAATCCTGACATACTGAAACCAACCATTTAGTTTATTAAATCCTATGAAAAGGTACAAATCCTGTATTTACTAAATATGTCAGAGAAAACCAGGGTTGTGTCAAGGAAAGATCTCACCGGTTGATTTTCTCCAGTCCATCTCCCCTGACCGTCAGCACACCACCCTCAGGCAGTCTAACATTGCTGCGTGTTCCCATTGGGTCGCTGGTCGCGAGGTCAGAGAGGTAGCTGGAACTCTCTCTATTCTTGCAGGAACAGTACATCTAAAACATTCGTCATCTTGGATTTCCCTATGGGTATCTTCCCAAACTCAATGGTAGCCATCATAAACGTAGCGGTTAGCAGAGTCTCTTTTTCAACACAGACTTCTTTGGTCTAAGCCACTGTAAACACCAGCTGGGCCAACAGAGGTTATGTAACTGGTGAGTTCTGCTCCCCCCGTTGAATTATTTCCTCGACCCGTGTAGAATCTCCCAGGTTCCAACGCTTCCAGTGGAGCAAAATGGCCTTCAGACGGCCTACTGCATCACCACTCTGTTCACAACAACAAAGTCCATAGAGCGAAACGAGTCAGGGGATATCTCGGTCACCAGCGGGGTTGGCTACGTCGATTGTAGCAAAATGTTCTTCAGCGATACAGTGTTGCCGGGCATGTGAGATGATGCAAAAGTCCCAGGCCTCCCAGCAATCAGCCTGGTGGAACACCATATTTGGGTGTCAAAATCATCAATGCAATCTAACATTTCAAGTATGTTTTGTTAACCGTGCAAAAGTATTAAGCTTAAAACAATTAATCAATAATATTGAGCATCAATTGGACTTCAATATCAGTGCCAATTGATATTATATTATATGTTTTATATTAGATGTAAATATATGCTCAGTAAACTAGCTATTGAATTAAAAACTCCTTATATTAGGCCATATCTTGTTAAGAGACCACTGACAATTGTTTCTGTTCCTCCCTCAAAATGTTCCTTTTAAACTGTGGTCTTTTATTTTTTTCCAGAGCTGTATATTCTCAGGGATAACTCCCCCTGGGGCATTTTGCCCCCAAGGAGAGGGGGCATTTAGCCACAAATATGATAATCACAAAAAATAGGATTGCTAAATTAAGTATTAATAAAGGATAAAGTATTATATATCTTTTCTCAGAACAAGTGGATTACTTAGCCAAAGCCCTTTCTAATGAAATATAAAAAAAATTGGTTTAGAGGTCCAACTTCATCACATCACATGATATTGTTTTCTAAATGATTAATAATAAGTTCAAATTTCTTGCTCAGTTGAGATGATTCAACACCATTTTCTAGATTAACAACAAGTGGGAAATGTGTGTCATTTGGTGTTTTGGTGGAGAATTACAGGGGTTGTCTCACCCACGGAGGCGTTTAACCCCTAGCCACCCTATCTGACCATATTTTAAGACACAATACCAAGTTTGAATGTGGTGTGTTCAATTGTTTCAAAAACAAAAATAGTTGTTTTCATTTTCTGCTAAGTTGCGATTTTGGAGATACAAGGTTTCCACCCAACAGCAAAATATTAAATTAATATTCACTATTTAGTGTCCTCCCTAGCCCTGTATCTATGGTCATGTGCTTTTATTAGGATGTTAATGTTACAAATGTGACTGACTACAGGACCTAAGGTCATGCCTTATTCACCCTATATTGACACATGAGTAGATCACTCTGTTTTACAGTATGGTGCCAGGAAGTGATTGGAATCTGTCCCTAGTTGATAAGAGGGGGTATTCATTTGGCCTATTCTTTTTACATTTCAGTTACCTATCCAACCACCACAACTTTAGGTTTCATGATAAAAGCAAAGCTGATGGTGAAAAGAGGCTCTTTTTCTCCTCTCTGCCCTTGCAACATCTCAAACCTGATTCTTGTAATGTTATATCAATACTATCTTTATATGTTTTGATTCATTTAGTATTTGGAGTTAATTTAAAACAGGCCAAAATCCAGATCCTTTACATACATCCGAAATAACTATACTACAAATACTTCATGACTTAATATCCTTGTCCACAATGTGAACTGGTTAGGGGGACCCACCTTTACTGGAGGGCAGCCTGATTAAAGCTCTTCTGTACTAGCAACCCAATTGTGAAATCAGCATCCCCTGAAGCAGAGTCAAAACCAATTTTCATATAGGGACACAACAAGGGGGAAACAAGATTCAGGTGTAAACAATAAGAACAGGCTGCATAAATACCAAACATAACAAGCTATGTTATGATCCAAACAAAACAGAACCTCATAGCACCCCCCTCCTCTTCAAGGTGCGGACACTCAGCCATACCAAAAAAAAAAAGGGGAAAAGCTAAACCAAACAGAACAGTATCTCACAACATATGAACAGTTGTTCATTTTTCATAAACCAATCCCACATATATATACATTAGGAGTTAAACCATTGTTATATTAGTTGCTAGTTACTATTTTTGTAACAGCTTGTTATATTTCTTTGTTGATTTTTTTTAGGTTCTAGTCATTCTGTTTCTATGTTCAGTGTTTATTGATTTAACCTGTGTCCAGTTTACCCCTCATTATCTCCCCATTTTGTCTCCCTCATTATTGCTATTACTGTCGGTGTATGTCCTGCATTCTATGGAGCAATAGTTCAAATAATATGTATTAATGGAGGTGGGTACTTTCAGGTTTGAGCAAATATATGAAAAAGATACTGTTCTTGTCACAAAAAATGGGAGATAACACAGTATCACATTTCATAATACTTCTAGAACAATTACCTACACTTGAAATCTTCAAACCAGCAAGTATAAGGTATAGTTGTACTTGTCTAAAACACATCCTTTGGTCTTTATTAACATGACCAGTATACAGTTGTGCTCAAAAAATAAAACCTGAGTGAATAGGCAAAACATATTTTATTTCTTATGGGATTCACATTCAACTGTAGGTCATAACAGAATGGCAAAATAATTAAACAAAACATGCCTACAAAGAAAAAAAATACTGTTCAGGTCATGCAAAGTCTTTGGTTGTCTTGCATGATGAACTGCACATTTCAGTTCTCCCCAGAGTGACCTTCACCTTTTTCTGCTGTAAGCTCTTGACCTTGTGCTTAGGTTCATTGTTGAACTAGAAAGTCCAAGAGTGTCCTATGCGTAGCTTTTGTGCAGAAGAATGCAGATTGTCTGCCGGTATTTTCTGATAACATGCTACAAAGAAAAAAATGAACTGACCTCTATTCAGTCTTTATTGACTATTTATGTACAGAAACTAATTGCAATATAAAAAGCCACAGGTGTGGACAATTCACCTTTAATTGTCATTTTCACATGTGTGTGTCACCTTGTGTGTCTGTAACAAGGCCAAACATTGAAGTGAATCTATACTTTTGATCAGTCATTTGGGTGATGTATGTTATCATTATGATTTAAAATGGAGCAAAACAATTATGTAATAATGAATGGCTTCATATGATCACTATCCTTAAATAAAAGTCAATCATATTTTAAAAATCAATGCCAAAATGTCACTATTTCTGCCAGGGCAAACATATGAGCACAACTGTAGGTGGAGGACCCTGAAGACCTATGGAGATGCTTTGGTGCTTTTCTCCTTATCTCCCAGATATCCTCCAGTTGCGCTGTGTAAAATGCCAGCAACAACTGTAAATACACAGTGTCCCTGGATTTTCCAGCATATTTTGTACCTACAGAAAATTAAAACAGCCAGTGTCAAAAGCCATACAGTTCATAGATGCTATTTGTGGCAGAGATTAACTTAATAAAAAATCTTAGTCAGTTTAAAACAATGCTTAACGGTGCCTAGCGAAATATACAAAACTTGGCGTAATGTTTATGCGTGACAAAATGATGTTGAGATTCTATACCGACACATGCACATTTGTAGTTTTTTGCCGTAGTGGTAGAAAGGCATAGCCTCTCATTTGGGAAACCTGAGTTTGAATCCAGCAGGAGCATCAACATTTATCAGTTTTAATTGCGGGTCGGCTGAACTAGGCTTGCCTGGTTCCTTTCATGCTTTCTGTATGAGGTAATATGTATGTCATATCCATTGAGTTATATTGTGGCCAATAGTATGGGTTGAGTAAAATGCAATCAACCATTGCAGATACACAGTGCCCCTTGATTTATTTGCATATAGTCACTCTATCCACTCTCCTGAACGTTTTCTACAATAAATTCACTGTGGTGTATAGAAAAATAGTTTTTGTATAAGGCAATATACACTCACCAAAAGGATTATTAGGAACACCTGTTCAATTTCTCATTAATGCAATTATCTAATCAACCAATCACATGGCAGTTGCTTCAATGCATTTAGGGGTGTGGTCCTGGTCAAGACAATCTCCTGAACTCCAAACTGAATGTCATAATGGGAAAGAAAGGTGATTTAAGCAATTTTGAGCGTGGCATGGTTGTTGGTGCCAGACGGGCCGGTCTGAGTATTTCACAATCTGCTCAGTTACTGGGATTTTCACGCACAACCATTTCTAGGGTTTACAAAGAATGGTGTGAAAAGGGAAAAACATCCAGTATGCGGCAGTCCTGTGGGCGAAAATGCCTTGTCAATGCTAGAGGTCAGAGGAGAATGGGCCGACTGATTCAAGCTGATAGAAGAGCAACTTTGACTGAAATAACCACTCATTACAACCGAGGAAAAAGAGGCTACAATTTGCAAGAGCTCACCAAAATTGGACAGTTGAAGACTGGAAAAATGTTGCCTGGTCTGATGAGTCTTGATTTCTGTTGAGACATTCAGATGGTAGAGTCAGAATTTGGCATAAACAGAATGAGAAGAGGATCCATCATGCCTTGTTACCACTGTGCAGGCTGGTGGTGGTGGTGGTGTAATGGTGTGGGGGATGTTTTCTTGGCACACTTTAGGCCCCTTAGTGCCAATTGGGCATGGTTTAAATGCCACGACCTACCTGAGTATTGTTTCTGACCATGTCCATCCCTTTATGGCCACCATGTACCCATCCTCTGATGGCTACTTCCAGTAGGATAATGCACCATGTCACAAAGTTAGAATCATTTCAGATTGGTTTCTTGAACATGACAATGAGTTCACTGTACTAAAATGGCCCCTACAGTCACCAGATCTCAACCCAATTGAGCATCTTTGGGATGTGGTGGAACGGGAGCTTCGTGCCCTGGATGTACATCCCACAAATCTCCATCAACTGCAAGATGCTATCCTATCAATATGGGCCAACATTTCTAAAGAATGCTTTCAGCACCTTGTTGAATCAATGCCACGTAGAATTAAGGCAGTTCTGAAAGCGAAAGGGGGTCAAACACAGTATTAGTATGGTGTTCCTAATAATCCTTTAGTTGAGTGTATATTTCATATCCAGTCATATGCATTGTGGCCACTGAGATGGGTGGAGTAAAAAGCCAGCAACAATTGCAAATACACAGTGCCCCTTGATTTCTTTGCATATTATCACAGTCTAGACTCTCCTGAGCATTTCCTACAATACATTCACTGTGGCATATAGAATAGTTATTTTTTCTGTTGGGCAATATGTATTTCATATGCATTGAGTCTCATTGTGGCCAATGGTATGGGCAGAGTAAAATGCCAGCAACTATTGCAAATACACAGTGCCCCTTGATTTCTTTGCAGATATTTACTCAGTAGACTCTCCTGAACATTTCCTACAATATATTCACTGCGGCATATAGAATAGTTTTTTTTTCTATATGGCAATATATATTTCCTATCCACTGAATTCCATTGTGGCCAATGGTATGGGTGGATTAAAAAGCCAGCAACAATTGCAAATACACAGTGCCCCTTGATTTCTTTGCTTATTATCACAGTCTAGACCCTCCTGAACATTTCCTACAATACATTCACCGCGGCATATAGAACAGTTTCTTTTCAATTGGGCAATATGTATTTCATATCCATTGAGTTACATTGTGGAAAAAGAGGGTGTGGAAAATATTGTGTTGCTAGATGTAGCACACCATTCCCCATCGTTTGACAGGTTTGTATTACTCTACACACTCTCCTGAACAGTTCCTACATTGCTTTCTCTGTGGAATATTCAATAGTTCAGCAGTGAGGCAATATTTATTCCATATTCAGTCATTGGCATTTTCTGAATTTTGCCCCTGGAATGTGTTTTAATACCCATTTTTATTGAATTTACTCTTTAACATGGTCTAACATGAATTGTTTTCAGTGTTTTGAGAGGTACATTTTCTTAAACAATTAATAAACTCTATTTATGTCAGTTTTCAAGTAATATGTTGGTCTCTTTTATTTTGAAAAATTCCTTATTTTCGTGACCCGGATGTGACTTGTTCATGTTGCTCACAAGACGCTGATGTTAAACGACTTTTAGTCTTTCTCATTTTTTAGTTTCCATATTTGACAATGGCGTGTCGTACAGTATGTCGAACACTCCATCGCCGTAAGTACAACATATTTCCAACGTCTGGCTTTTTAGTTAATGCTAAGTAGCTAGCTAGCCTTACCGTGTACAACATGACCTTGGGATGTTTCTACTGATGAGTATTAGACTAGCGAAACATACGCATGATCATCTTTAGCTAGTAAACTAATAGTGTAGTCTTTAAAGTTGAGATCATTATCCTGCGTTGTCCAGCGCTATTTCGTGGATTAGAAGTGCCATCTTGCACCGGAGTAAATTTTGTTTCAGGTTCGATATTTACTAAGCGACTAACTCACTGAGTGACTAGGTATCTGTAACTGCTACTTAGAATCGACATTAACCTAATTGTCACCTAACGTTAGCCTTCCACAATTTCATAAATACTCATTACTTTTGCAGCAATGGCTGCCTCATGGTTTCCTTATGGAAATATCACCAGATATCAAAATGTTTCTGTTTTTCAAGTTAGACAATTTTGATTTGAGAACCCCCCCACCCCAATTAAGATATGACTGGTCTTACTTTTGCTTGGTCGCACAGTAATCACATGCTACTCACAAAATGTTTCCTGATTGGAAATCTGCGCTACACCCTATTGGTTTCCTATTAGTCTCAAAGCTGCCTCTGACTCTCAGCTGCAAGATTTCTGTTGGATGTTAGTTTTATTTAAAATAAACTCTACTTACAGTCATGTTGAAGGCGGGCTTAGTGTGGTTTTACTATGTCTTTGAACTGTATAGAACACATTTCTTGGGCTGGGGGTCTCTTGGGCTGCTGTTGGAGTCCGCAGTGACCTGATTAGGTTTTTCATGTGCCAAGGCAGCATATGGTGCTGAGGGCAGGTCTACTGAAATGCTCAGTGAATTATTGACATACACATTTAAAGGAAACCTCTTTATTTAGTCAAATATTTGTATGTGTAATATTGTAACAATAAAGTATTGCAAACAGTGAAAAGAACGGACTACTTAACTTATTATTTAAAATGCAGATAAAGTGCACTCAAGTATTTTGTTTAAATAATTTTTCAGCCTTTTAAATCAGATTTTTTTTTTTAACAGTATTGAATCAAATAACTCAAGGTCAACATCCATGAAGTGTTCAAATTATTATCACTCAAATCAGAAGCAAAAGTTACTTTGTCACTCTGGAAAAAGATTGGGGTGTATAGAGAAAGTGCTGAAGACACCGTTTCAATATCAGGCATGTCTCTCTTCCCTCTTCTGCGCTGATACAGAAGGTTAAGTCAAGCTGTCAGGTCATCAGTCTTTCTAATTTTCTATAGTGCTCTAGGAGGATGAGGGGATGTCAAGACAGGATGTACCTGGAGAGACACTCCTAGGTTGTTTTGGTGGACAGGTCTTTGGAAATTAGATGTGGCAGGTTCTAATGATTGTCTGTTCTGAGCCTCAGGGTCAACTGATTCAGTTGGTGAAATGACATTGTAGTCCAGGTCAGTTTCAGATGACTGTAGGATTGATGAGCTGCTGCTGTACTCCATCTGCAAAGCCAAAAATGTCTTATTAGTGTTAGCTAGCCAAACTTGCTTTACATAAAACAGATGCAATATTGATTGCTACATCTAAATATAACCACATTTAACTGAAGTAGTTAGCTAATTAACAATTCCATGCAAACAAACGACTGGTAAATGTAAAATGAATGCAACAAAATCTCTGGAGTATATACTTTCAGTATTTGCAGTTTAGTTTATCCGACAACGTGACACAAATTCCAGTTTACTCCCAGTCTATAGGGATAAAAGTGTACTGAGAAAAACGTCAACTACTGTTAATATTTTGGGTTTACTGTGTTGTTTATACTAATCTTTAATCTTTACTGGCCAGTCAGCCAACTTTGTAGTGGAAGTAATCAACACTGAATATGCCATTTAAAAAAACTTACCTCATTTGTGTCCTCTCCAAAATTGGAGATGGTTTCAATGTTTTGTGCCCGGACAGCCAAGAAAGCATTTATATAAAACGGAGGTACTTTTTCCTTCCTGTATCTCCACTTTTACTCTTCAATTTCTTCTTTGTTCTCACATATTTGTCCCTCATCAACTTCAACCTTTTCTGGCTATTTGCTCCCTCTTCGCCCAGAATGTCTCCTATCGATTTGAGCAATGCCACCAGACATTTTTGCTTTGTCTTTGTTTTTACAGGAAGTCAAATTTGGCCGTAATTCAGTACTCTGTGTAAAACCTTCCCTCCACATCCAACCAATCATCGTTTGTGCAGCTCTGCGGTTAACATGCGGTTAACATATTTTAACCCCCGTTAAAATACCAGATTTTTGTGATATTTTTTTGACAAAGATAAATCATGTCAGAACTTTTTCCACTATTAATGTGAACAATTCAGTTGAAAAATTAACCTTTCAACAACTTGGAGGTTTTGCACACCCTCGTATAACTGGGGATGTGGCTGTGCTCAGAATTATTCAATCACATTCAAACTCATGTTAAATAGAAGTCATTACAAAGTCTGCCATCATTTAAAGTGACTGATTAATCACAAATAAAGTTCAGCTAGTAAGATTTTCCTGACATTTTCTTAGTTGCATCTCAGAGCAAATGCCAGGGTCCTCAGAGAGATTCCAAAGCATAAGTTGGATCTCATTGTTGAAAGAAATCAGTCAGGAGAAGGGTACAAAAGAATTTCCAAAACAGATATAGCATGGAACACAGTGAAGACAGTCATCATCAAGTGGAGACAATATGGCACAACTGAGACATTACCAAGAACCGGATGTCCCTCCAAAATTGATGAAAACACAGAAGACAACTGATCAGGGAGGCTTCCAAGAGGCCTTCAGCAAGATAAAAGGAGCTGCAGAAATTTCTGGAGAGTACTGGCTGTGTGCTACATGTGACAACAATCTCCCGTATTCACACATCAAGTCTCTCAGAAGCATGTTGGAAAATGTTTTATGGTCAGAGGAAACCAAGGTTGAACTTTTTGCCCATAATTCCAAATGTTTGGCGCAAAAATAACACTGCACATCACCCAAAAAACACCATACCCACAGTGAAGCATGGTGGTGGCAGCATCATGCTTTGGGGTGTTTTTCTTCAGCTGGAACCACAGGATGGAGGGAATTATGAACCGTTCTGAATACCAGTCAATTTTGGTGAAAACCTTCAGATGTCTGTTAGAAAGATGAAGAGGTAGTTCACCTTTCAGCGCAACAACGACCCAAAGCACACATCCAAATCCCCAAAAGCAGGGCTTTTACCCTCAAATATTTCAAATATTTTTTTCAATTTAATTGTTCATGTTATAGGTCACATTAAAGGTGGAGAAAGTTCTGACATGATTTATCTTTGTCTAATTATTTTACATCACAAACACCTGGCATTTTAACAGGGCTGTGTAGACTTTTTATATCCACTGAATATATTGCCATGTGGTCATATCAAAGCACAATAAATACAATTACATGTTTGTTATGTTGGGGTACTCATGCTCTTCTGTTTTTGTCTCAGGGTTTGCATCAAGTCCTGTGGCTGTGCGCCCCTCATCTGCTGGTGGGCCTGGTCAGCGCAGTGCCGTTTTCTCCAGGGAACAGGCTCGCCAGCGTGCCCTGTACCCTCGCACAGAGAAGATTGAGGTGGAGCTGGATGGACCCGGTCTGCGTGGCACACTGCTCATCATGAACAAGGGAGTTTCCACACCACACAGTTGCGCACGCCGTGAGTACAGGGGCAATATCTGTGTGAGCTGTATAGTTTGTTAAAGATTAGTAAAATTCTGATTTCGAGAAGCCCGCAGGCAGTTGTACATATGTGCTTCCGATTATAGTAATGTTTCCGTTGGTTCCATTTAGCACAAGTACTTCTTTTAAAACTGCCTTCATTTATATCATCATTAGTTTTTTAATTCCAGTTATGGTGTTGAACATTTAATATCAATTACATTCCTCTTACCAGAATAAAATTACCAGACATTCAACTAGAAAAATGAAATTGTGCTACTTGGTTTCCATTTGTACATGGTCCTACCAATCCATAACAGTTAGCCTTGGTCCAGACAAAAGTAGCTTAGAAATTCTTCTCCTAAAAGCCTGAGATCTTCAATCAGTCGGTGAATGTCCCAAACCTGCTTTCGCGATCTCAGCAGATTTTTTTTGGGGGGGGTAGAGCCTTACTGGTTTTAACCATAATACAAAGATGATGAATTCCCCCAAATAGAAGCTTGGACAGAAAGCTAAAGGGGTCAATGGTGAACACGGTACTCCCCAACCCTTACCCAGTATATCCGGAGGCAATGTGTACTTAGTGTATTGTAACATAGCATTCAGAACTATTAGTTAAAATCTGGCTCATCTCCATGGGTTGAACTGGGTAACTTGATGGAATTGCATTAGCCTTTAGTCCTCTTCTAAATGAACGTGGGTCACGATCCTCTGTATTAAAATGTTTCTTGCAAAAGTTGTATTTCTCGTTGGTGAAGTTGCTCCGCTGATTCTCCCAGAATACGACTCAGGGAAAGGCAGAGGTATTGTCCCAATTCAGAGCGGGTCTAATTACATTTTAACTTAAGATCAGCAAGCAGGCAAATGAGCAGGTAGAAGTCGATATTGATACAAACAAGGAATCAAGAAGTGCAAATAACACATTGTCATCCTGCACAGTGAAATTCTTGTGACATGGCACACAACATCTACGTAATAAGAATTAAGACATATATAAAGCAAACCATATAGCTATATATATAATATACAGTGGGGCAAAAAGTATTTAGTCAGCCACCAATTGTGCAAGTTCTCCCACTTAAAATGATGAGAGAGGCCTGTAATTTTCATCATAGGCACACTTTAACTATGAGAGACAAAATGAGAAAAATATATCCAGAAAATCACATTGTAGGATTTTTAATGAATTTATTGGTAAATTATGGTGGAAAATAAGTATTTGGTCAATAACATAAATTAATCTAAATTCTTTGTTATATACCCTTTTTTGGCAATGACAGAGGTCAAACGTTTTCTGTAAGTCTTCACAAGGTTTTCACACACTGTTGCTGGTATTTTGGCCCATTCCTCCATGCAGATCTCCTTTAGAGCAGTGATGTTTTGGGGCTGTCGCTGGGCAACACAGACTTTCAACTCCCTCCAAAGATTTTCTATGGGGTTGAGATCTGGTGACTGGCTAGGCCACTCCAGGACCTTGAAATGCTTCTTACGAAGCCATTCCTTTGTTGCCCGGGCGGTGTGTTTGGGATCATTGTCATGCTGAAAGACCCAGCTAAATTTAATCTTCAATGCCCTTGCTGATGGAAGGAGGATTTCACTCAAAATCTCACGTACATCGCCCCATTCATTCTTTCCTTTACACGGATCTGTCGTCCTGGTCCCTTTGCAGAAAAACAGCCCCAAAGCATGATGTTTCCACCCCCATGCTTCACAGTAGGTATGGTGTTCTATGGATGCAACTTGGCATTATTTCTCCTCCAAACATGACATGTTGAGTTTTTACCAAAAAGTTATATTTTGGTTCTGGGATTTTTTTCTCACGGGTCTTGTGATCATTTTGACCCCACGGCGTGAGATCTTGCGTGGAGCCCCTGACCGACGGAGATTATCAGTGGTCTTGTATGTCTTCCATTTTCTTATAAATGCTCCCACAGTTGATTTCTTCTCACCAAGCTGCTTACCTATTTCAGATTCAGTCTTCCCAGCCTGGTGCATGTCTAAAAAAAAATTTCTGGTGTCCTTTGACAGCTCTTTGGTCTTCGCCATAGTGGAATTTGGAGTGTGACTGTTTGAGGTTGTGGACAGGTGTGTTTTATACTGATAACAAGTTCAAACAGGTGCCATTAATACAGGTAACGAGTGGAGAACGGAGGAGCCTCTTAAAAAGAAAGTTACCTGTCTGTGAGAGCCAGAAATCTTGCTTTTTCGTAGGTGATCAAATACTTATTTTACCGAGGAATTTACCAATAAATTCATAAAACATCCTACAATGTGATTCTCTGGATTTCTTTTTCTCATTTTGTATCTCATAGTTGAAGTGTACCTATGATGAAAATTACAGGCATCTCATCGTTTTAAGTGGGAGAACTTGCAAAATTGGTGGCTGACTAAATACTTTTTTGCCCCACTGTACTTTAGTGATACATTAGTGAAAAATAGGTTGCTTTGCCTAGCTTCTTAAAAATCGCAGCTATCTTCACATACATTGGGGCGAACAAGTATTTGATACACTGCTGATTTTGCAGGTTTTCCTACTTACAAAGCATGTAGAGGTCTGTAAACGTACAGAAAATCACATTGTATGATTTTTAAATAATTAATTTGCATTTTATTGCATGACATAAGTATTTGATACATCAGAAAAGCTAACTTAATATTTGGTACAGAACCTTTGTTTGCAATTACAGAGATCATATGTTTCCTGTAGTTCTTGACCAGGTTTGCACACATTGCAGCAGGGATTTTGGCCCACGCCTCCATTCAGACCTGTTCCAGATCCTTCAGGTTTCAGGCTGTCGCTGGGCGATACAGACTTTAAGCTCCCTCACCTGAACCCAATAGACTGGCTAGGCCACTCCAGAATTATATATTCTACTCCCTTTAACCCCCAGATGCTTCTTACCATGGCTGTGGGTTTCAGGTTGTTGTCAAGCTGAAAGACCCAGCCACGACCAATCTTCAATGTTCTTACTGAGGGAAGGAGATTGTTGGCCAAGATCTCGCAATACATGGCCCCATCCATCCTCCCCTTAATACGGTGCAGTCGTCCTGTCCCCTTTGCAGAAAGGTATCCCCAAAGAATGATGTTTCCACCTCCATGCTTCACGGTTGGGATGGTGTTCTTGGGGTTGTATTCATCCTTTCTCTTCCTCCAAACATGGTGAGTGGAGTTTAGTCCTAAAACCTCTAATTTTGTTATCAGACCACATGACCTTCTCCCATTCCTCATCTGGATCATCCAGATGGTCATTGGCAAACTTCAAATGGGCCTGTACATGTGCTTTCTTGTGCAAGGGGATCTTGCAGGTTCTGTAGGATTTCAGTCCTTCACGGTATAGTGATCACCAATTGTTTTCTTGGTGACTATGGTTCCAGCCTCCTTGAGATCATTGACAAGATCCTCCCATGTAATTCTGGGCTGATTCCTCACTGTTCTCAAGGTCATTACAACTCCAACGAGGTGAGATCAAGCATTAAGCCCCAGACTAAGGGAGATTGACAGTCTTCTATTTGCGAATAATCGCACCAACTGTTGTCACCTTCTCACCAAGCTGTGTGGCGATGGTCTTGTAGCCCATAACAGCCTTGTGTAGGTCTACAATCTAGTCCCTGATCATCTATCCTTGGACAACTCTTTTGTCTTGGCCATGGTGGAGAGTTTGGGATCTGATTGATTGATTGCTTCTGTGGACAGGTGTCTTTTATACAGGTAATAAAATGAGATTAGAAGCACTCCCTATGAGTGTACTCCAAATCTCAGCTTGTTACCTGTATAGAAGGTAACCTGGGAGCAAGAATCTTATTGCGAGGGGATCAAATACTTATTTGGACAGCTCTTGGCCATGGTGGAGTATTTGGAATGTGAATGATTGATTGCTTCTGTGGACAGGTGTCTTTTATACAGGAAACAAGCTGAGATTAGGAACATTCCCTTTAAGAGTGTGCTCCTAATCTCATCCTGTGTAAAAGATACCTGAGAGCCTTTTTGATTGAGAGGGGATCAAATATTTATTTCCTGTATTAAAACGCTGATCCATTTATAACATTTTTGACCTGTTTTCTGGATTTTTTGTTGTTTTTCTGTCTTTCACTGTTCAAATAAACCTACCATTAAAATTATAGACAGATAATTTCTTTGTCAGTGGACAAATGTACAAAATCAGCAGGGGATCAAATACATTTTCCCCTCACTATATATTCCGTTGCTCGACACCCGATGTGTGATTTAAATGTTCCCTTAATTTATTTGAACAGTTTATATAATAATAATATGATTTCTTATTTTTAATTTAGTAGTTATTTGTAACGTTCCCACAGGGATGGAGGCATATGAAGTGTGAAAACCAAGTGTTTTTAAAACAGATGATCCTTGTGGAACTCCGCATGTCACAGCCACCCTATCAGATTCATGATTACCAATGGTGACAAAGTAACTCCGGCCATCTAGATAAGATCTGAACCACTCAAGGACTGTCCCAGAAAGTCCTACCAAATTTTCCATCTATAAGTGTTCTATGATCTACAGTGTCAAAGGCTGCACTGATATCTAGAAGAACTAGAACCGTTTTTTTTTATCTGAGTCAGTATTCAGCCGTATATCATTTAAGACTTTAATCAGGGCCGTTTCAGTACTGTGGTGGGGTCGGAAGCCTGGCTGAAATTTGTCAAAGAGACCTCCTGAGGTCACAAAATCGGTGAGCTGATTGAATACAACCTTCTCAATGATCTTTGCGGTAAAAGGGAGATTAGAAACAGGTCTGTAGTTGTTCATTATAGATGCATCCAGTGATTTCTTTTTTAATAGGGGCTTAATGGCAGCTGTTTTTAGAGATGTTGGGAAAATGCCCGATTGCAGGGAGCTATTAACTATTTGCTGCAGGTCCATTGTTATAGAGTTCAAACTTGTTTTTAAAAAGTCTGATGGCAGTGTGTCGAGACAACATGTAGAAGCTTTAAGATGACGAACTGTTTCTTCTAGGGATTTTTGATCAATTGTAGTAAATTGTGACATAATAACCAAGTTATGTCTTGGTGGTCGTAGTGATGGTCCAGTGTCCTTGTTAGTCTGTGTAGTTCTGATGGTTCGCCTAATACTTTACATTTTTTCACTAAAGAAACACGCAAATTCATTACATTTCACAGCGGACATGAGTTCTGATGCTATCTGCTTTATTGGGTTTGTACGCTTGTCGACCATGACATTAGAGTGTGGGTTGTGTTGATATTTTTGTTAATTATTCCCGATAATTGTTGCTGTCTGGCTCTGCGTAACACATTTTTGAAGCTACCAAGGCTTTGTTTATAGATGTCATAGTGAATTTGAAGTTTAGTTTTCGTCCACTTGCGTTCTGCTTTCCTACATTCTCTTTTCAGAGTGCTTACCATCATGGATGTTCTCCATGGTGTTTTCTGTTTGCTCATAGTTTTCTTTACCTTTACTGGTGCAACACGATCCATGACATTCAATATTTTGACATTAAAATGATCAAGGAGTAAATCAACTGACTCAGCACTTAGTGTTGGAAAGATAGCTACGGCTTCCATAAACTGAGCATTGGTACTCTCATTAATGTACCTTTTCTTAATAGAAATAGTGTTTACTGGAACATTCGGGGTGATTAGTGATTAAAAAAAGACACAGAAATGATCAGACAGGGCCATGTCTTTAACCACGACTGAGGAAATATTGAGACCTTTTGAGATAACCAGATCCGGAATGTGGCCTTGAGTGTGTGTACGTTCTTTCACATGTTGTGTGAGATCAAAAGGTCTGTAAATGGTTAAAAACAAAATTTTGGGGGTACCCTTCAATGTAAAACAGAGGTATTCAAAAGAAATAAAATTACCCAATGTATTTTCTTTGCACTGGAATGTATCATTGAATAGTGCAGCCCCTCCACCTCCTTTCTTACCATTACGACACGTATTCATATAGCCACATTTTTCAGGTTCTGTCTCGTTAAGAATAGTAGCACTAGAATCTTCAGTTAGCCACGTTTCAGTGAGAAACATAAAATCTTGGTTGTAGGATATTATAATGTCATTTACCAAGAATGATTTGTTGACAAGAGATCTGATATTAAGTAAAGCCAGCTTAATAGATATAATAGGGTTTTCTGGGCTAGTAGGTTGGCGTGTTACAGTTAACAGATTTGACAAGTTGACTTTATAAGTTGCATGGACATTGTTCCTTCTATTTCTAATCAACATAGGAATAGAGATACTGGGTCCTAGCTTGTACTCAAAACAGTCGGCATTGATATTTTCACTATAGCAGGAACCCGAAGCACATCATCGACTATATTCTGTGCTCTGTGGAAATAAAGGACACGGTTGTTGACGATGTGGCAGTTGTCTAAGCATTCGTTTTAAACGAGAGGGAGGGGTGGGGCAGAGGGAGTTTGGTGGAGGGGGAGAGGGTGAGTGTGGTAGAGGGGGGGAGGGGGAGTGTGGTAGAGGGGGGGAGAGGGGGGGTGGATACTTTGTCTATGAGTTCTGTCCTTCATGCTTATCTTGTGTGGATATGGCATTCCAAGAGCGTGATGTATGTTGGCACCAAACTGCCGGCATCCCATGATGTTTTGATGAACACCATCAGGTCTAAAGCGGTCTTTACAGTTCAGTCAATAAACCTTATCCCGTGTTTGAGGCACGCCGATGTCAGCCACGTATTCAGCCCAAGGAGTCTGCTAAAAGATTCAATTCCTTTCCCCAAGGTTGGAATTGGGCCTGAGATGAAAACATGTTGTTGAAAGTTGTTTATTTTCTCGAGTAGTGCAGAAAAATCCCTTTTCAGGTTCTCAGAGCCCGTATTCCTTTGTAGAATGTCAAAAACCCAGTGTGGATAATAATCTGCATGTTGCTTGGATGTGTAGAGAGAATAACTGGCAGCATTTCCATTAGCTCTTTGACTGATGTGTCAGCCATGGTAAGGATTTCAGTCTTTGCCAATCTGATATGCTTTGTTATGTCATCCCCAATCAAGGTAGCATCAGGTTTATAGTTTGCCACGTTTCTTCTTTTTCTCATCCTATCAGTGGTTTTAGGGCTATCTCTTGTATTTTGGTTAGCCCTAATGCTGGTGTTGTGGTTTGCTTCCCTGGGTTCATTTACACACATTTTATTCCGAGTCAGTGGACCGTACCTGTTTTGCAGTGAGAGTTCGGGTGGTGGATTGAGAGTTGATGCTTGTTTCAGTTAATCAGTTGATTAGCTGATTAACTGAAACAGGAACAGGAAAGACCAAACAAGGACATGACAAACCAAGAACAAACAGAAAACACGAAGCAAAACGGTCCCTTCCAGCTGGGACCTTCACATTATTATGCACTACTGAAATAAGAGAGTTTAAGTGTTGTGCATATTTAGCTATGTACAGGTGCCATCGCCAAGTTGTGGTAGTCATATTTCTTCTAGCTATTTGGGAGAGTAAAAACCACCTCAAATAATATTAAAATAAAGACTGGCCATAGAACGATGGTATGTGTTTGAGTTAATATTCATTAATAAATAACTTGTAGAATACTTATTCATTTATTCTTTATTTAACAAGGTGATTTGATTGATTGACAACCAATCCTCATTTACAGCAACAACCTGGATGGATCACAATCACAAATTAAATTGAATATGAAATTTAAACGGTACATTAAAACAATCCTTAAGACAATACCTTAAACCATACTTACAAAAGTAAATTAAGCAACATTATTATAAAACCCAGTTTAGTTATTTAAATTTAGTTTGTATTTTCATTTCCAGGTTTCCACTGTTGCTCTTATTGTGTTCAGCTGAAGTATAAATGATCTTTTCAGTAATGCACCCACTGTCATTATCTTTTTTGTAATTAGGCTTTTTTTGGGGCCTAGGCTTAAGACTGGGCCTGGGCTCAAGACTGGGCCGGGGTTGGTCGGGGCTTGTATTTTCAGGCCCAATGACCACTGTAGTTGCTACAGACACAATATGAAGCTGTCTCAGGCTATTATGTAGTATATATTGTCTGTCGTAAAAAAAATACAAAAGCATTTGTAAGGCACTTTATAGCTGTAGAAGATGGTGATAACCTACAAACACTGTTGATATTTTGGGTAAAAAGGCCTGTAGTTAGTTTCTGGTTATTGCAGATTTGGGATGCATTTATGTTGCCTGTCAAACATGTGGTAATAAAAACATATTATTTAAATTCATAGTTCTAGTATTGTGTTGGCATTATTCTTAAACTCTTAAGTAAATCACTCTACTCGACACATTGTGTTGCAGCATCCGTCATCATAGGAGCCACCATAGCACACTTCATGTGACTGACTAAACTGCTTCATCATTATTATTATTTTTGTGCTAGATCGAAGAAATGGCTGAATTGATTGTTTAAGCAGGAGAACGTACTTCTGCTCTAAGAAGGGCGATGACATGCTTTGAACCCAGACATCAACATGCCTTTGATTATTTTCCAGCTTTTTTTCTTCTGACCCAATCACCTCATTTCTCTTTTTTAAATTCCAAAGGCTTCATTCTCATGGAACTTTACATTGCCAAAGTGAACATAAATATATATATATATATTTTTTTTTTAAATCAATCATTCCCTTTCTTGCAGACTTGACTGAGTGGCATGTAATGAACTCCGCCCTGGCCTTGGTTGACGGAGAGCCTTGGCCGATGCACAAGCCTCTCGTTCAGTCCTGCTCCCTCTCCCTGCTCTCCTTCAAAGACAAAGATCCCTTTCTGGTCAACCAGGTACAGCACCAGGACTGAATTTAAAGAGACATGTATATAGCACTGGTGTAGACTGATGTGGTTCCTAGTGACATTCCTACTTTGATCAGGTTAGCATTTATTGCATTAACTTTTGAATCAAGTAGCATTTGTGGTATCTCCCCCATAGAATGTTGTAACCTTTTCCCCACCATTGCTAAATTAAAATTAGGGGAAGGAAGGCCGAATACCTACAGGAATTTCACTTCACAACTTCATAGCACTAGTCATGAAACAAGGGTATCTGCCCCGTATATATGTTCAGACTAGAGCACACCATGCGTAGTCTTGATTCCAGCCATATCTGCCACAAAGTGCTGGTTTACGTGTCTGACGTGTCTGTTACCTTCATCCCTCCCTAGGCTTACTGGCGGTCATGTGCAGCCCTCCTGGGCCAGGTGCTTCAAGATGCCTTTAAAGATGACTACTCTGTGGAGCTGCTGGGAATCCCAGAGCTGCCAGGTAAAGCCCCTGTGTCATCCCAGCTGTTTTCAAGTAGAACTCTGACACAACAAGGCTCTAGCTAACACAGAGGATTCTGACCCTGTGGGTTGAGGTTGGTTCTTGTTTTTCTTCTCAATGTTGGAGATTACTAGATTTAACATTTCTTTCTCTTTGCAGTAACTTCAGGAGCATTCTGTTGTGATTTCGTGCTGGATCCTCAGTTAGATTCCTGGAGCCCATCTGAGGTAAATTTGTGTGTGTGATTCCACGGAAAGTATGTACGTGTGTTCTGCTCAGGTGTGTGTTTTGTATATCGCTGTATGTGAAAATGATCTTGTGATGAGTTTGTTTACATGTGCCCCTCCCAGGAGTCTATGTGCTCTCTGATGCGTGGGGCCCAGCAACTAATCCATCAGGACCTACCATGGGAGTCACTGGAGGTGACGCCTTCTGTTGCTCTAGAGGTCTTCTCTCATAGCAGGTACTGAATTTTCTCTGCCCTCTGATGTTCAGGTGTAATTTATTTTAAGATGTATCATTAATAATTCAAAGCGTATATAAAACGTGTGTTTGTGTGTGTTTGTGTTTGTGTGTGTGTGTGTGTGTGTGTGTGTGTGTGTGTGTGTGTGTGTGTGTGTGTGTGTGTGTGTGTGTGTGTGTGTACGTACGTACGTACAGGTGTAAGCAGGAGGAGGTGGAGGAGAAGGCAGCAAAAAGCAAGGAAGGTACAGTGGTGCTCTACAGGTGAGCTACATGAGTTATGAATGTGCAAAGACACTATGGATAGGAACAGATATACAGCCCTGGAAAAATTAAGAGGCCACTGCAAA
>JACXGJ010009409.1:0-24359 GCA_016801105.1 Esox niger
GTCGATGGGTGGGACCAGTAAAGTAGCGTCGATGGGTGGGACCAGTAAAGTAGCGTTGATGAGTAGTACCAAGGATGGAGTTACATACAATGAGGCCCCGGGGCACAAGTGTCTTTGGAGGCCCCCCACCCCTGAATTTACACAGTATTCGCACACACAATGCCCCCCCAATCTGAAACCTCTCCTTTTCCTTTTAGATATTCATGTAGATTTTTCTTGAATTATAAGTGACCTACTATATTCTTACAGCATAATTTCTGCATAACTTTCCCGTTAGAAAGTATACAATAATCTGATACATAGTAATTACTTAAATGTGAAGATTATATGTGCTTTTTTATCAATATCAACTAAATTACACTTATATTAAGTCTTTCAGCAAATGCTTTGTAACACTGATAGGACTGGTAAAAGTGTCAATGTGTAAGATTGATGAAATAGCGTTGATGTGTAAGACTGATGAAATAGTGTGGATGTGTAGGACGGCTGAAATTGTTTCAGTGTAGGACTGGTAAAATTGTGTCAATGTGCAGGTGTGCTGAAATAGTGTGGATGTGTAGGACTGCTGAAATAGTGTGATGTGTAGGACTGCTGAAATAGTGTGATGTGTAGGACTGATGAAATAGTGTGGATGAGTTTGGTAAAAGTGTCAATGTGCAGGACTGGTAAAAACATTTCAGTATGTAGGACTGCTGAAATAGTGTGGATGTGTAGGACTGGTGAAATAGTGTAGATGTGCTCCTCCCAAGAGTTGATGTATACTGGCTGACACATTTATATATAATATTTTAATTAAGAGAGCTGTTTATGTGGCAGTGTTTAGGTTACATGAGTGAGTAATGTAGTGTTATAATTCTGCAATTGATGCCAGTATTTGACTCCTGTAGTATTTTGGTTATGTTAGTTGACGGTAGCCTAAAAAATTGCCTTACCTGAAGAAACAATCCTTTTAAATAGGTACATTTATTGCATCTATTATTGCATATTTTCACAAAATATTCTTGATACAGTAGAATCCATGTTTTTTACCAAAAAAAAAGCAAAAACATAATTAGAACATACATGGGGAAATTACACTTAGTGTATGTGTACAGTTAAAGGCATTCCCAAAGGAATCACAATACATATTCATCTCAACTGTGTAACAAGGGAGTGAGCTCTTTATGCATGATTCTATTTCAAATGTTCAGACGGACAGAGCAAAAAAAGTCTGGCCTTGGGCCAACGCAACTGCCTACCCCTGTTTAAAATAACTCAGGGTTTAGGTCTTGCCCCATTCGAATGAATTAAAACCTCATTATGTTAGCACTGCCTTCCATTTCACATCTGTGAGAACCACAGAAACGTTCAAAACTTATGTACAACCCCATAAAGCACATCAAATTATGAACAAGAGCAATACAAAGTCTTTTGTCATATTGCATTTTAAGCATCCTAAAATTAAACCCAGCTGAAAGCAAGCTTGCATAATAAGATACATTTTGTAAAGTGCCGTGTAAAGACGATACAGTAAAATGTACAGTTTCAGTTCTAATGATCATTTACAGTATATACAACCATATGGCAGAGAGAAGTGAATGTACTGTAAGGTACTGTGTTAACAACCATTTGGTCACTATCATAAGGCAGGAAACGCCAAAATGAACAGCCACATCCCGTAACACGCTCTTAACACACCACAGCTGGATTTGTATGCTTAAGAGCCTTTAATCATTCCGGATGTGTCCCAAAACATCCAGGCATCCCTCAAGGACTTCGCAGTGACAGTGAGGCTGGTCTGATGTTGAGGTGGTCTGCTCCAGTGCCCCCTGCTGGAGGAGTCCAGAATTTAGTGGGCCATGGCCGGGGCCTCTGGGATGAGGGAGGCAAAGAAGGCTTTGAAGAAGATCCAGGCAGTCCAGATTATAGACACTCTGTGTGGAGGCGTCAGTACTGCAGTCAGTGGGTGTGTTTCATCAGGCCCAACCTCCGCCTCCAGCCTGGCCTCATGTTCTCCGGCAAGGACCTCCGCCTGAGGGAACAAACACTATAAGCCATGCTACCATAGAAACACTAACAAATGGAATTGCATTGTTCATAATTAACAGCAATGCCTGGTCCCTTAGTGAGAATGTGTATGTCTTACTGGTGGCACTGGGTTCTGGTCCTGGTTGTGTTGGTTCTGGATGACCTCAGGGACCTGATTATTGGGAACTCTGACAAGGGCCCTACGCCTGAAGGGGAACCAGCCTGCTGTGTGCCTGACAGGAAGACAACAGAGGTTTATTTGCATGGTTCGTCATTAATTTATTAGCATTTTCCATTAAGGCCAGGTGGCGCAAACAAAGAGGAAATACAACCTTGCTGATAAGCTATAAATAGCCTCTCTATCAACCAGTCTTATCATAACCCTGGGCCGTCAAGTACTAACCAGTATGCAGAGTCCTATATGTCTGTCAGGATTAGTTGATCAGCTGGCTCCCTGCTCTAATCCCCAAGAGCATGAACTGTATCAGAGGGAAGACTGTACCAAGCACCTCCCAGCAGCCTACAGGGAAACAGTCCCACAGCACCAGATATCCTCCCAAAACGCAACTATGGGAGGACAGACAGGACGCGTGAGCCACAAGCACCAGAAGGACTGGCTCAGGGGATGCAGATGCCAGGCCTTCCTGTCTGTTTGTCTCTCCCACTCTCTCACTGCCTCAACACTTCTGAAGTACTCACACATAACACACAGGCACTCACAGCTTGGGTTTGTCTCTGCTGCTTACACTTGTGTTGATTGGATAAGGGGACTGATTGCAGAGCCTGGGGGACTGTAATGGACAGTGTGTGACTGCAGCACACAGAGCTATAGACATCTCCTCTGGGCTGACCAGGACAACATATGGCCCTCAACGACAGGACCCCCCTTCACATGAAAAAAACAAACCTTGTCACTGATAGAGACCCCTTCACAGACAGAGGACAGGCTACACAGCTCCAGCCCACGGCAGCACACCCTTGTCCTATCAGGAGCTTTTCACAAAAGGATCAAATTGCAACATAATGTCAGATGTACTCGCTTTCATTTGATTTGGGAAGATGACAAACAAAGGTTGCATGGGTGGTGTAGGGTTGGGACTAGACCACTGGAGAACCCAACTGGAGAAGGGCGGACCGGCCAACTGGAGAAGGGCGGACCGGCCAACTGGAGAAGGGCGGACCGGCCAACTGGAGAAGGGCGGACCGGCCAACTGGAGAAGGGCGGACCGGCCAACTGGAGAAGGGCGGACCGGCCAACACGAGTAGGGAACCAACCCATACACGAGTAGGGAACCAACCCCAACACGAGTAGTGAACCAACCCATACACGAGTAGTGAACCAACCCATCCACGAGTAGTGAACCAACCCATCCACGAGTAGGGAACCAACCCCAACACGAGTAGGGAACCAACCCCAACACGAGTAGTGAACCAACCCATACACGAGTAGTGAACCAACCCATACACGAGTAGTGAACCAACCCATCCACGAGTAGGGAACCAACCCATCCACGAGTAGGGAACCAACCCATCCACGAGTAGGGAACCAACCCATCCACGAGTAGGGAACCAACCCCAACACGAGTAGGGAACCAACCCCAACACGAGTAGGGAACCAACCCCAACACGAGTAGGGAACCAACCCTAACACGAGTAGGGAACCAACCCAACACCAGAAGGGAACCAACCCAACACGAGAAGGGAACCAACCCAACACGAGAAGGGAACCAATCCAACACGAGAAGGGAACCAATCCAACCCGAGAAAGAAACCAACGCAACACGAGAAGGGTGGGGGAACCAACCCAACATGGTCTACTCACAGGTACATCAGTAGTAGGCTGCTCATGACCAGGACCAACCGGCTGAGACTGGAGTAGAAGTAGACGATGCTCAGAAACACTCCCAGACGGGCGGCCGTGTACACCCAATCCAACCAATCGCGATCCATATCCTCCTCGTCCTCCATCACAGGTCCCCCCTGGGCGTTCATGCGAAGGTTCTGATTGGCTGCACCTGGGTTGATGAATGCAGCGTCCTGTGCGTTCTGATTGGCCGGCAAGTTGTCGATGGGGCCCTGATTGGGCAGGGCCGCTGCGACGGCGGCTTGGTGGGGGGCGACAGGCAGGGACGGGCCGGTGGCCGGGGTTAATGGCACGGAGGCCGCTGCTGCATAGGCCGCATGGCTGTGGAATAAAATACTGGGTCAGGCCCTTTCCCAGCTTAACCGCCAATCAAACGGGGCCGAATGTTTGCCGTACTTACTAGAGCATGTAGTACTGACGAGCATACATGTGCTGGAGCCAGAGCATCTGCTGAGGGCTGTACAGGGAGTATGTGGGGAAGGTAGGGCTGGTGATCTCTGCTGACCCCGGCCTACAGACACAGCAAAACAGCAATCAAGTCTCACTGAAAAACACCATGAAGTCCCCTTCACATCTCCCAGCAACAGAACTTCATTAAGCCGCACAAGCAGATGTGAAAACCACATCTGACTTGGTGGGAAAGAAAAGCCTGTGTTCTACAGCGAAATTATTGTAGGTGCTAGGCCTATTGGTTTTAATTTAATATAGTTGTTTGTGAGTCACCCTTCATGTTCTGTTCTCGCTTACTGAAAATTTTGCTTAAAGGAGCTTTCGACCATTTTACAATTCAGAGAAAATATGAAACATTTAAACTATGTAATAGGTTGACAGGTTGAATATTACCATCAACTGTATATATATTAAAATATTTATAAAAATATAAAAATATTTTATAACCAACTCGTGTTGTGGAACTTCCCATCAGCACAATTTATTGGTCAGAAAGGGAAATGCAAAACACTATCAGCATTTTTTTTTCTACTTCCTATTCGACTACAGTGTCTTTCAATTTGTTGTTCTCTCTCATAAACCTGCATTATATAATGAATGCATCCATCTTATTAACTGACGTTGTAGTGGCAGTCCGTGGGGCCTCAGAGGGGCCCTGGGGCCGGCGCTGCCTCAGCTCTGGGTCGGTGGGGGCAGCAGGGGCCCCTCTCTCGGCGCTCGGGCTGACCAGCATGGCGGGGGGCTGGACAGCTTGATGCTCAGGCTCTCTGACCTAAACCCAAAATGAGACACGTGTTAGCAGCACGCAGCTGAGGAGATACATATAAACCACACAGTTCAGGACAGAAAGGTACATATAGTATGTATTCACTTGCTTGTCCTTTGCTTGCAAGCGTAAAAACTGAAAGGTACTTGGTCCTTGTTCTGCACATGATCTGCCTTGAGGCTGTTTAAACATGACTACAAATCAGTTAAATCGATGTAACTGTCACAGGTCTAATGCAGGGTCAGCATCAGCTGTTCAATGCATCACTTTCTATGTTTTATATCAATACAGGGTCATGGGCCAAAAGGGTCTGGGAACAACTGATCTAGACCTAGATCTAAAATGAATGTGAAACTCTATACGCAGCTATCTATAGATCCATCTGCATTGCTAAAGGCTGCAGTGGAGGTTCTGAGATGCAAATTCATGGCCTCCAGAGATTCCTAATGAGAGTAGCTGTGCACCTGTCTGCTGCTACACTGTGAGCTGGGACACTTCTCTCCAGAGATCAGAACAACCTCAGCTCTCATGCCTCCTCAACCACTGAACAGTGAAATAATTGAGACAGACCAATTTTAGCTGATAGGGAGATTTGGCTTGATAAAGAAATTATTCCTTATCAACTAGTTGTGCTGGCTTTTTTGTAATCGGAATTTCTAGCTTTGACAGTCCTTTGTCAGCTCCAGGAACTCCCAATTATAGCTACCCGTTGGTATTCATGAGATGTGCAGGGCTTCTAAAGAAAAAATGAGGTCAAGCAGAACTAAAAATTGAGTTTCCTGGTTTTCTACCATATCTTGGAAAGCAAAAACTGACGCACTGATGACTGATGTTATTTATTGTGTTGATTTAAAGTACCTACACCCAGAGAGTATTACAGGAGATGGGCTGGTTTCATATTGATTGTCATGTGAGCACCTTTTTTCTAGAAATGTTGGGCGTTGTATCTATGGAACTCCAACAATTTCCCGGTGAAGATGCACCACAAACAAGCAAAGCAGCACAGAAATAATAAGTTGTTTTTATTGACTAGTATGCAAGATGGTATGTATCCTTGCCTATAGCTTATTGTGTTGTGGTTTCATCAAAATTCATATCTGCTTTCACTGGACATGTTCATTAGTCCTAGAAAAACATCAGAAAGCGGTGCTTCTGGAATGTTCAGCTGCTTTGGCCAAACTCTGTTTGTACAACTCTGGCTATGCCAAGGTGAACACCCTAACCTTCACGGAGAGTAACAGTTTGAAATGGGGTTAATGGGGTACTTTACCTTGGGTCTTGCTCCTAGTGGACCTCTGGGCTGACTTCTGATGGCACACACCAGGTGCACAGTGGGAGTAAGGTCCGTCTGTGAAGACATGTACATTACTAGATATCCTAGGCTGGACATCCCACAATTACACAGCATTTATTCTTGGAAAGGGACACAAGGACAACCGTATGCAACATTTTAAAAGTTCAGTTGATTCACCGATTCCATGCAAAACAAAGACAAAAAAGACCATGATGTTTGAGAGATTCAATAAATGTAATCCATGGAGAAAGTATTGCTGACATGTTTTACAATTGCAGCTAAAATACTCTTTATTTTATTTTATTTTTTATGAATTTAGTGTGCATATTTATTAAATGTCAGCGCCCTTTAAGAATCCAAAATGTTTAAACTGAAGGAGCATACAAAACGTCATGCAATCTAGATAGCTATATAGGTAAGCATAATACATTCTAAGGTAGCCTCTCAAACTGTTTTGTGCCAGCGATAGGAAGAGAACAGGCCTTTTCCTTTTTAAAGAATCATACACAGCTCATGAGCAGCAATCATCATAGCAAAATGATCCAACTGTTCGAAAGCTGGAGAAAATGCTTTTGATTAAAACATAAAACAAAAAGCACTCTGAATGGACCAGCTGCTAGTATAATGTACATCTGAGCTACTCACACAGACCTCTATGAACTAATCACTGCAGTTCCATGAAATGTTGGAATGAGTGTATAACTGCTTCTGAAGTATAATGTTTTACAATAACAGTTTTTAATACTTTTCTCCCAACTGTTTGTGAGAAAAGTGTTCCTGGTGGCATATGACAATCTAGCGGTCATAGTTCCTCTATTTGGGGCACATATTGCTGCAGCGTGGGTTCAAATCCAATGCTATACTCTCTAATCTAATAAATCATAAAATGCAAAAAGATTTTTTTAGAAAAGTGTTATTTAAAGGAAGAAATTACCCTTTTTTGCCTCTGGTTTCACTTTTGGAATCACATGGGGATTGCACTGATACCATTTTTTTACACCAGAGATATCATAATCGTGTTCAGTTTAACTCCAGGATGTTGTTTTCCACAGTAATCTGTGATGCGAGTAGGCTCAACAAACTGATCAGGAAGGCAAGCTCTGTGGTGTGGATTAAGTTGGACACTATGGAGGAGGCGGCTGAGAGGGATGTTCTCCAAATTGATGGCCATCATGGACAATCCATCTCATCCTCTGCATGCTATAATGACGACGCAGCAGAGTTTCCGTGGCTGCAGAATTATCTCACCTAACTGGAACTGAGACCGCTACCTGAACTCTTTTCTGCCTCCTGCCATCTGATTTTTCAGTGCTTCACTGGTGTAGTGAACTTTGAACCCGACACTTGAACTCATATTTCAACCCACTCCACTACCCCCCTTTTAAGTATCTGAACCTGCACTGTATGCATTTTAGACATTTCGTTACCTTTTGGATTTTAGCTTGCCTATTTTGTTTTAAGTATTTTATATTGATACCTAATAGCTATAGCCACCAATCAATTGTTACTCTCTCACACTGACCAGTTGGTGGTCATCCAATCAATACCAATTATCCTGTACTTGTATTTTTTTGGTGTCTGCTTTATGTGTTTGTGTCTGTGTTGGTGTATTTGCCTTTTGGGTTGCAACAAATACATGACAACATAATAAAGTCCTATCAAATTATGGCTAGTATTGTAATTCAATGAGAAAGCAGATGAAAAACAAACTAACATTCAGTGTTCATCGCATGCATGTCATGGCAGTTAACACAACTAGATGCTTTACCAAACTCTGCTTTAATATCTACGTAGGGAGACTCAATCGCTGATCATATCACGTTGAATCCAATTACATATACGTTTGATTGGTGACGCCTGACAAAATGCATTACCAAAAGCACACAAATCAGTATCAGTATTGACTTCTGATCATCTATAGTTGGTAAATATTGGGAAACTGGCGCACACGCGTACCTTTCTGAAAATATCTCTGACACGCAGGTTGTCTGGGAGCAGCTTGCCAGAGTAAATTAGTCTCTGATCACTTTCAACCTGGAGGGAAGGAGGAATAGTACAAATGTCAATGCCACTGAAAAACGATCAAATGAGGTACTGATACCTGTGTTACTGAAAACGACGTAGGTTTACAGTAACTACACAAACGCATAGCAAGTTAGCATAGCCTAGCTAGTTAACTCCTTAACGTCAGTTATTCGTAGTATTAGCTAGCATAACATTACTGTTATAAAGCTTTAACCTATCTAGTAACTAACTAGTATTACAGTACTTGCCTTGAGCTGGCTCCAGTACGGTACTACCGTGGTCCGTCCTACTGTGTTACCGACAAAGCTAGCTAGCTGGTGAACGCGTAATGTAAAGCTAGCTAGTAATAGTTTAAACTAGCAAAGCCACTCACCGGGTTGTTTGGGTAAACCTTCGATAAATGCGTCTTCAACTCTTTCACCGTCCATTCCATGTCAACTTCTTCAATCGTTTGATCCCCGTGAGCTTGATTCGGTGTTTTTATCACAAGGGTGATAGTCTTTTGTCTTGGAAAACCACTGTTGTCCATTTTTGTTTTCTTGTGACCTCTCCCAACGCGATCTGGCTAATATTAGTGGTACAGTACTTACAATGTAACGTCACCTCTTATTTATTATAAATGTAGTAATTACACAATGTAATCATCTAGCCACGATGACAGCGAAACAAACTAGCTAACTTAAACCTAGCTAGACATAAATTGTTCACCTGAAAACTTTTTAGTGCAGATGATGAGGAAGTACCACCAGCTATTTGACACCACCGCCCGTAGCCTTAACAGGAATGTTGTTTAGAAACACACTGTGGCTTGCTGTGATTGGCTAACCAAGACGTATGTTCAGACGTGGAGGCTCTGGGAGGACTCTGCTGCGCACGCTCTAGAAAAATCTTGACGCAAACTTCGAAGTTCCACATCCTCCCACGTAGGACTGACATAAACGCTATGTAAAACTGAAATTCCTTTTCTTTATAGCCATTTTGACCTGGCCTGTCGAATTTTTTTTTCACATTCAAAAGATATTTGTGAAACAAAACACCATTGTTGCTTAAACAAAAAATAGTTTATTTTTTTAAAGCTACAAATTAAAGAATTTGAATTGGATTGATTATTGTAACGTGGGAATATTGTCAATAGAGTACTCAATACAAGCAGCCAAGTTATCTCATTAACTTTCTTAACAGGCACCGAAATGTAGGACTATAAACAATTACAAACAGCTTTAAAAATGTATTACTAATCACACCATTAGCAATCAAAATATTTTGAACACTGCTTAATGATTATAGACCACAATGCCTCTGCTACTAATCACGATGCCATTAAATCTATTCACAGGTGGCTTAAGTGTCTAGCAATAAAGAATTGCTGTTATAACCAGAACACTTCTACCAGAGCACATCTAGGGGCTGCATTATCATTGACAAAGAAAATAGTATTTTTTTCCTCAACTATAGGCTGAGTTCAGAACATGTATTTATAGATTCAGTCTGACTTTTGCACAAAAAAAATTACTTTACAGTATGGGCTGGATGTGTAATATGTTGTTTATAGGTGTATTATATTTCAGTTCAATCATACCTCAGCCAAGAATGTCCATGTTTGAAATCTAGTGGTTTTGATGACATGTGGCACATGAATGACATAGTTTTCGAGAGACCTGTTTTGGCTCTGCAGCTCCACTTTCACAGCAGGAATAATGCTGGAATGCGTCTTTAAAACTGGGATCACTGACAGTAGAAGGTGAGCACATTCTCCTGGTTTCCCCTGACCAGTAAGACCGGGGGGCGTAAGTCACGAGACACAGTCTCCAGCCACGCCATGTACAGAGCACTGGGACATTGGCCTCTCCTTCCCACTGGCATGGTCCTGTTAAGAGCAAACATGCCAATTATCATTTTCAGCTTCATGAGGCTTGTCATGGGATAGGGAGTGTTGAAGTCATTGAATGGAATGAAAACATCTGCTTTACGCACACAACAATTATGGCAGCATCCCTTGAGTAATCTTGAAGAACCTCGTTCAGACGAATCTGTCGAAGTGTCTGGGGCACAAACACACATTTTCAGGTTAATTAATCAGTCTGTCTGAGAATAGTGAAACTATCAAAATCCAAATATTCCACATAACTATGAGACAATATAAAGGTCCTCCCTTTTTGACCAGTGAAGCCTAGATAGTTATTACCTTGGACTTATTTCGGTCTATCTCGTCATCAGATACCATCCAGGGACAGTTCTGGTTATCCTGCCCATCTTCACAGTCCTTCTGGTCAGGGTTTAGTCTATATGGCCCTATCAGGTCCTCAAACCTCTTCACACTGTCAGAGAAAGAGGCAGAAGAGTGGGTCTCCACAGAGCATTGGTCTGCTCTCATTGTGAATGGAAGTGGGTGGCAGTAGTCCCTGTGCCACAGTATGTGAGAATAAGAAAGCAGAGTGCTGAAGAGTTCTCAGCAGTACAGTATAGAGGAAGTGACAGGGAACCATACTGTTCAGGTTGTGGTCTGGCATTGATATCAGGCAGAATCTCAACGTCGTGGAAACCAAGGCGAAATTTGCTGATGAGGTCCATGACTCTGAATGGGACACAAGGACATGCTTAGTTAATGAATCAAAGTAGGGGAAAGGCAAAGAGAGTTCCTGACAACTATATATTATATTTAAGTTATTATACACTACATTATGAGGGTCCAGATATTGTCCAGTAGATGCTGTACAGATAGACATACCTTCAACAAGCTAAGCAACTATTTGTTAAAGTTATATTTAGAATAGTGGTGTTGAGATTAGGGTTGGGATAATAGGTGCAGTTATGATAAGTATTACTGGTAAGTAGATAGTTTAAATGTTACTGGTCTATAAATCATTAGTCTTTTATAAAATCTACTTCTGGGATTCACTGTATTTCCTGTCTCCACCCCAACATTTTTAATATTACCACGCACTCTGTCTTTTGCTCCTCCTTCCGTTGGATATCTCCGCCCACAAAGATGCGCACCTTGCACCTTGCCCAGCGCTTCTTACGTTTAAGCAGGTAGGGAATCAGCAATGTCAAACCTGAAACAGGAAACCACAACTGCCTTTACTTATCTTTCAAACATCCCACTGACCCCAATATGACAAAAACTGTACAATAACAGTATTTTATACGGGACATGACATGTTCTAGGCTAGTCATGTGCAGTTTGCAGAGAAAGTGTGATTTATTGATGGGTACAATCCAATCAACAGCAATAAACATACCTCCATCATCAGAGAGCCAGTACACGTCAATTGTCTTCTTCCCCTGCTTGGACTGGAACACAGTACTGGGCTGAGGCTCAGCCACCATGGGATCTGGGTCCACTGTAACCAAGACAACATAGCTCTGTCAGTACTACAGACATGGATGAATGTTCTACACCACAGCTTGGAATTCTCTGAACGCTCTATTACATACATGAAAAATTGGCGGGGTGTGCAGGGGCATTGACACCCCTCTCTGGGCTTGCCTCAAACCCAGGGTTAACTGCAATGAAAACAGGCAACGATGAATACGGAGAGTTGTGCTCAGAATTTTGCATAACTTGTCAAAAATTGTGAAATTTTGCATTGATTTTGAAAATGACTGATCTTACAAAAAACTATTTAAGGACAGTGATTATATGAAGCCATTTATTATCACATAGTTGTTTGGGTCCTCTATAAATCATAATGAGAACAGAAATCCCCCAAATGGCCCTGATCAAAAGATTACATAGATTTGATTTACATAGATAAGATTGCACCCTTGAATGTTTGGGCTTGTTACAAACACACAAGGTGACACACACAGGTGAAAATGACAATTAAAGGTGAATTTCCCACACCCGTGGCTTTTTAATTAGCAATTAGTGTCTCTGTATAATTAGTCAGAGAGTTTGATAGCTGTTATGTGGATTCACTGAGCAGGCTAGATACTGAGCTATAGGGAGAAGAAAAGAACTGTCAAAAGACCTGCGTAACAAGGTAATGGAACTAGGTGTGTTGCAATATACTGGTATTGATGGTAACCGTGACATTTTAAAAATGAAATACTGAAATCCCATTCACATGGTCAAATTTTTCCAAAACCTCCTCTAGGTTTTTACATAGCTTATTCAAGGCCAAACGATGCATTAGCTTAAACTAGGAGTCTGGACCTACACACTGGACCTCCACATTCAATTGTATTTGAATGATTGCCTTTTTGTAGCCTTTTCACTTACAGACTCTCTCCACCGCCGTACATTCTTATTTTGTGTGTAAATCATTTGCCAAAAGAGAGAAAAAAGCACATCAAACAATGTTGAAGATGCATTTTTTCCTTAAAATGTTCTATATATACCATGATAATATTGTTACCATGAATTCTTGTTTCTTTGTGGCCATGTTTTTTATGATTGTGCCATTCTGTTAAGACCTGCAGTTCAATGTGAATCCCATAAGAAATAAGTGTTTTGCCTGCTCTCTCATGTTTTCTTTGCAAATGGTACGTATCTATTCTCCAAGGGTATGCAAACTTTTGAAAACAACTGTATTTATTTTAAAAGGACATTCACTCTTAAGTGTTGGTTTGACCTGCCATACCATGTGCTTGTGCTGGCCGAGATGTGTCCAGACCCTCCTTCATGCGCAACACACACAGTCCATACTGCAGGTCAAAAGCATCACTGAGAAAACATACACAAAACTAAATAAAACTGCAAACTCACCAACACGTCCATCACAACTCATCTGGTGTATTTCACCTTGACTGATTCACTTACTGTATGATGCCAATATAGCTTTCAATGCTAGATGATGAGTCCCTGCGCCAGTCTCTTTTGAAACCCATCATAAGAACATTCGGTCTGATCCGACCCAAACCGGCACCCTGGGTTTGGACACATTGATTAAATCTTATTGGGTCAGGGCAAGTATTTTACTGGATCATGCTAGTACATGCAGTGGTCCCACCTGGAGCAGCATCTGAACCCCAGTGCGAAAGTCTTTAGCCACCACACCGTGATAGAAGGATTTGATATGTCGCTTGTTCAGCCAGGCGACATGACTGTTGTTTCTGGACGCGTTGAGGGCTGAGGGAGAAGACTCTCCCTGCTGACACGGCAGGATGACAGAGAGACGGTGAGCTTTGGGTAATGGGAGAAAAGTTTAAAATATATCCTTGTACAGTGGCTAAGATGCTAACTCACAGTGACAACATTGGCACACATCATCAGGCTTAGATTCTTGGTGAATGTTCCAACAAAGTCAACCAATGCAGGTCGACAACTGGGTGGCCCACTAAGAACCAGACACTGGGGTCTGAGAGAATGGTAATGAGAGGGAAACAGGGGTGCATGAACAAAGTTAGACACTGTCATTCATTTGGAACCTCAAGAGAAGGCCAACAGTGTTTCAATGAAGACCTCAGAGAGTTCAGTTTCAGGTCTGACCTGTAGTTCTTGATATGATCGTCGACCTGGTTCAGACCTACACAATAGGACAATGCCATGTTGTATGACCCAGCTTGCACCGAAGATCCCCAGTTCACAGCTTGATGGATAAATACATAGACATTACGACACATGATGATTATTCAAAGAGAACAAATAAACCACAACAGTGAAAAGTAATAGTTTGTACATATGTTTTCTTACATGGTCTTTTGTAGAGCACATATCCCAACAGGAAGATGACAATGCCGATAGCAATGAGAGCCGCCCACCAGGTGAGCAGGAACATGATGACGACAGACACCACTGCACCCAGCAGGGCCAACCACTTGCTGTAAAACCTGAAAGAAGGACGCCAGCCTGCAACACAACCACACACACTGAACCTGGCACTAAAACCATTAGGAAATGGAGAAAGGTATGTCATTTCATTCATTTCTTTACTTTGAAACTCAAGTTCAGTTGAGACTCAAGTGTTGTATGGGACTTTTAATGGACACGACCACCCGGTTGAGCTCTCACCTGGAGAGTTAGTGATGGAAGCATGGAAGCAGCTGAAGTTGATGAGAGCGTAGGAGCACAGGAAGAAGTTGGAAATGATGGGAGCGATAGTGTTGAGCTCAGCTGAAGGACGAGAAGACGAAGCAGAGCTGTTTTACTGTAACATTATCTCCTAAACACTCTGCATCTTTCCTGACAGGGCTTTGCCTTACCAATGAGGATGAAGCATATAGCGATGATGTATGTCAGAACATAGCCTCTGATTGGCTCATCATTTTTCCCAAAACCTTTCCCAAAGAAACCAATGAGTGGGTATAGGTTGTCCTTACAGAGGCACTGTGAGTGAGAGGAAATCAAGACAGTCATGACACAACACACAATGCCTATTTATTTCTAGTAAATGTGTTTCCCTAAGAAAACTAACCTGGAAGACCTTGGGCGCAGAGACCAAGCAGGCGAGTGCTGAGGAGAGAGTGGCCCCAAATATTCCAGCAGCAATCAGAGGAGCGAACCCTGACACCATGCTCATGGTCTGGCCAGAGAGAGGTAGGAGTGATACATACCATACACCAGTACCAGAGTTGTTAAGTAAACACCATTTCTGCTAGGTTACCTGGTACTGGTTGCTGAGACCGAAAGGGCACGTTTGGTTTTTTATACAGTCAGTGAAGTCCCAGCCGTAGTGACAGGCTGAACCCTGGCAGCCGTTGTTATTAGATAGAGCCAATGTGTCATTGAGTACTCCAGATGCATCCCGTACCACACAGCCTCCTAACCAAGGACACAGAGAGGCCAAAACACAGCACATATTCACAGAAAAGAAGAACCAATTTAGTCCTGATCAGACATTTTGGGAATGTGAAAGTACAACCCACCAATTGTTCCTGATATGATAATATAGGAAACAGTGGTCCAGAATATAGCCATCAATGTTCCTCTTGGAATGGCAACCGTGGGATCCTGTGTTAAAGAGAAGTGGACTGTGAGGAGAATATATAATGAACATTAGACTAACAGCATCTGAATCAAACACAATTTCATCCAAAGAGTCCTCCTAAAGAGAGAACACAGTCAACATTCCTGAAGGATCAGATGAACCTGCCTTTAGGTCTCCAGAGATATTGGCTCCTGCCAGGATCCCCGTGGCTGAGGGGAAGAAGATGGAGAACATGCCAAAGAAGGTGCCTTCAGGCCCTCGATAGTTGGGTACAAAGTTTTCAGCAAATATATCCGCTGCGGTGAAAGAACAGTTAGTATGTCAATTTTGTAGTATTAAAAACAAAATAATTGGAATAAAAAATATAATGCAGTCACACTAACATCTGCAGTCCATTCTTGTCATCTTATTATACAGGCAATATATTGGCTACAAATAAATGTGGTTAAATGCTATGAAACTCTGACCTTTATAACTGAAGAAGCCTTTAGCTTGCTTCTGAGGCGTTGCGGGGATAAAAGTCCCCACCAAGTAATTAGCGAACGACACCAGGATGACAAAGAAGAAGACTACCTGGGCCTGTATAGTTGGTAAAGAACAGTCTGTTCAGAAACACTGCACCCCATGATAACCATAAAAATTAAGAGACCACTGCATTTCTTTCTTTCCAGGTTTCAAAGGAAAGTTTTGAGTGAGGAATTTTTTCCAGAGCTGTAAAACAGACTCGATATTTTGATAAGCAACATATTTATAAGCAACATATTTACACGCAAATTCCACACAAGAGATCAACCAACTGTATTTAGCTCTAACACCAGACCCATTATATAATATGTTCTCTACATATTGCAACATATTAAGGGGATGACCCTAATCATTGTCCATTGACAATTAAGCCATTAACACTAGCCATTATGCTAACAAAACCTTTTTTGACAGTTTAGCTAGGTAGCCTTTTAGCAGCAGGGTCAACTGACCTTGGACTCCCACTCCATCCCGGCCAAAGAGATGCCAAGCAGACACGTGACAGTGATCACACCGATGATGCGGATGTCATTGAGGGGGTCCACCATTTTGGCACCACTCTCCTGATAATTGGGGTTCGGGGGACACATTCACAAAGGGTGCAGTTAAAAAGGGAACTCCAACTCACAGGTTGCCACTTAGCAATAAGGGTACGACATTATGTGATAACTGACTTGCATCAACGACTGCACAGTCTCAGCAAAGCCAACCGTGTGCATGGCAACTGCGACGGCATTTGCGAAGGCAAAGATGAGTCCGATAGATCCTCCGAGCTCTGGGCCCAGGCTACGTGAGATCAGGAAGTAGGTTCCACCTGCGGTGTCGTCAATATCTTAGTATACGAACGTCCTGTGGTCATTTCATTGTTTCAGAGGGCGCGTACTCTACCTCCTTTAACCTTTCCATTGGTGGCGATGGCAGACGTGGAGAGGCCAGTGATGCCGGTGATGCAGGAGGACAGCAGGATGATGACCCAGGTCATACCTTAGAGGAACACCACAGACAACGATTCATTAAAACACGCAAAGCCTTGTCAGTGCAGTGGAAGTGTTCAGTGTGTTCACTAGACCCACCGATCCCAGCCTGTGCAGTGATCCAGGGCAACCGCAGGTACAGGATCACTCCCCAGATGTTGAGCATGCAGCGGATCTGCGGGAGAAGTCACATCTCTTTAGCATGTTGTCAGGACGGTTTGCTGGCATCTCTTGTTTTGTATCTGCCACGTCTCACCATGACTCCCTTCACCCATCCAAACCTGGTGGGTTCTGACGTGGGTTCCTCGGCCTCATCCTCTGAGCTGTCCTCAGCTTCTCTGGGTGCGTTGGTCTCCTCATACAGAGGTGGCGGGAAGGAATCATCCTGTGTTGGTTGAACAGGGATAGAGTCATGTTGTACATCAGCAGGTCTCACAGGGTATCAAATATAACAGGCGTTAGCCAGAGGTGTCGTACTTACTTCGATCTTCGAGTGAAGCTGGAACAGGGAAGGTCTTGATCGACGTACCCTACCCGGGGCGTTTGTGTTGGCGTAGAAGTCATAGCTTGGAGCGGCGTCTAAAGTGTCGAAGCCTGTCAAGATCTGGGAGGACCTCTGAGAAGTCACGCTGTTGCCGTCATTGTAGTGATAGCTGCTGCCATCAAAGCTGTACTTGCAGCCTTCTTTCCCATTCACTGAAAACGGGCTTCTGAGAGCCGAGAGCCTTATCCCCTCATTTGGTGTGACTGGTAACTCCTCCATTTGTTTTAATGCAATGGAAAACATGTTGGTACGAGGGGTTTTATATGTCTTTAAACAAGCAGGAAGTGCCTTAGGCAAAATTTTTATGATTGTTCCATTTGCTGAACCTACTTGGAACTCTATGAGAGTAATTTGTAATTTTAACTAACACCCTGAGGGCCATTTTAGTTAGACAACTACGTGTAAACATAATTATTACAAAGATTAACGTGGGATCTAAGGCAAGATAACCTTGGTAGAAAGTCACAGATACAGGAGGTTAAACCTTTCCCATATAGTCCTGCTTCTAATTAGCAATGTGTACCTTCATCTTATTCCGTATTGTTTTAGCTTGCCTTGAATCACAGAAATTGACAATACTTATATAATAATGTCAGTATGGCTCTCTTTATATTGAACTAGTTTGAGAGACTGCTCTGTAACCTTTAAACTGCATCTTCAACCCTGACATCTACAATTAAACCAAACAGTATACCAAGAAGATCCTTATAAAATATGTGAGCGCTTGTTGCTTCACAAAGTTGCTGCTAAGGAATCACTTTCAGGTGACCTTAATTTATGTTTGTATGGTTTAAGCTGTGTCATGTCACGCTTTGAAAGCAGGGTGCTTCCCACTCCACTGCCTCAGTGAAATGGTGACCTTGGTGTCTGCTGGTCATGATGTTGTGTAAAACACAGTGGTAAATTACTGTGACACGGTCTCAGCTGAGCAGCCTCATTGTGCCAGCAGCAATGCGTGTGCTCTTTCATTGAGTTTCTCATTAACTTTTGATTGCTGACTACGTTCGGTCCAACATTTTACTTTGATTCCGGTTCTAAAAATATCTCTTTTTATCAAAGCATTTATTTCTGACATCAAAATAGTGTTTGTCTCCTCAGGGCATCATTTTCCTCCACTATTGCAATGAAAAGCCATGTTTAACCTGACACAAAACACAACTCACAATATGAAAACCCTTTAATCAAGTGCTTGTACATAATATTCATCAATCAGCAGACATCTTGTCAGATTCATCGGTATGAAGACGTAGGTAATCTAATATTCGGCTCGTCCAAGCTGCTTCCGGCGAACCTCGGCCCTGCGGTCCCGTTGGCAGTGGTGCAGTGCCACCCTGGTGTTGTGAAATAGCCGGGTTATAGCGGGTGTGTGGCATCGGCCTGATTCACAACACCAGCTGCAGCACACACACCTGAGTTGGTCCACCATGGCAGAGGGCGCTCCAGGCCCAGGCCATCTCCAGACCGGGCTTCTGTAGAGCAGGGTATGGTACAAAGCAAGGGCACGGCCTCTAGAACTACAATAAGGTCTGTGAGTGAAGAAAAAAAGTCTAGTAAAAGAGCATGCACAGTCAAGTTTGATTCTCACCATAATGAAGTAAAAGTCCCCTGTGGTGACAATGAGATCAGTTTGAGAGGAAAGGCTTCTGGAAAATGTAGCTCAGCCAAGTGAAGCAAAGTCTCCCATCTGCGTTCTCTCAGGGCATTTCTTTCCCCTCTTCCCATCTGCCAATAACACAGCCACGTCACACATGATAGGGCCCATCACGAAGCACTGTCATCTCTCTTCTCATTTAGAAGAGCACTTATTCAAATGCTCATGTCATCAGTCATAGATAAGACAATATGAAAATACCCATACTGACCTTTCTAGACAAAACATTGAAGTACAAAGATAAGCATATTGTTATGTAATTACTCATAGTCACAAGCACAGACAACTATGCTGTTCCACTAGAATACAGTGGATGGTGTTTTATCATCGCCAAAATTATTTAACTGATTAGTTTGATCAAATGTATATGTGGATTTCACTGTAGAACCCAAAGTAAAGGCACTATTAAACCACAGTATTACATTTTGGATAGTGCAACATGATTAATCATGTTGTGTTATTAATGAAAAAACATAAAAACCCACCATTAAATGAAAATTGACACATTCTAATTAATGTATAGTGTACTTCAGATTTGTTTTAAATATGTATTTTTTTCAGAATGATGTATAATGATGAAAAAGCAATGAATGTAAACAATAGGAAGGGTTTCAAATTAAATGAATGCAAAATAAAATACATTTAACAGACTTTTATTTTAAACTTAAAAAAATACAAATATGCAGCAACAAATTAGGACAAAAAAAGGGGAAAAACATGGACAAATACAACATCAACAAAAAAATCCCAATTGATTAGGAGGGTGAGTATGGTTGAGGCCTAGGGGTCAGTTCATCAGGACCTCCATCTGCACCAGACGGGCGTTGGTGTCGCCGGCCATGCGGTAAGGGATAATACCAGCAAACGTGATCAGTGCTCGGGCTTGGCTGCGCAGCTGCTGTAAACACAAACAAAAAGACATGTCAACACGGTAGAGCAAAATAGATAAGCCAGGACAAGTAGCCAAGCAGTACTGGGTCAAAGATCCAACATTATAACAGTCTAGCACAGGCCGGCCGTGTCTCTACTGAAGGTTGCTCATGGATAGGACTTTGTGATGTTTTTCCTCCCATGGCTTGCATGCCCCTGAGAGACCATCCATTTACCGAGTCTCTGTCCTCCATGGATCTCTGTGGTCGACCAGGGGTTCCTGCTGAGGCCCCCTTCAGACGCTTGTACTGCGTGAAGAGGATGTTCATTGTGGCTAGAAGCACCTCAGACAAATTATGTCTGACCTGGAAGGAAGAAAAACACAAGACACTTTGAATGCACAGTGATAGATACTGAATTAGATGCTGAATGAAAAGTAGTGTTAGATAATTAATTAGATGCTGAATGAAAAGTAGTGTTAGATAATAAATTAGATGCTGAATGAAAAGTAGTGTTAGATAATGAATTAGATGCTGAATGAAAAGTAGTGTTAGATAATGAATTAGATGCTGAATGAAAAGTAGTGTTAGATAATGAATTAGATGCTGAATGAAAAGTAGTGCTAGATAATGAATTAGATGCTGAATGTAAACTGTAGCATCTTTACCTCATCACTAAAGTTGCGGAATGCGGCAACTCTTTCCTCCACACTGTCCTGACTCAGGGGGACGAGTTTCAGACGCTCCATCACCTGACAGACAAAGTTAGAGATAGCTAAAGGAGATGAGGTCATCAGAACTCTACTCAGTGCCATCTGAAAGAACAGCTTGGAAAGCCCACAGGCATTTGTGGATGTCAGACTCACATCGTAGGCCCGGTCGATGTTCCCAGCATGGTACTCATCAAAGAAGGTCATTAGGTCCAGCAGCAGGTAGAAGGTGCTGTCCACAGTCTTTTCTCCAGCTACACCCTGGGTCCGGTACCTGAGTCAGTGAACAGGACCACATGCTGATCGTGCAAAACCCTCCACTTTTGACCAGCTCCCCAAAATTGCCTTCAGTAAGCCTAACAATGTAATAAGGTAATAATGAGATAATAATGAAGAATGCCAATGAACAGGCGATAATGCAGAATGATGATAATATGGAAGGTCAGTCAGAGTAGGACAGGAGGTTACCGCTCAGCAACAGCCACCGCAGCGTTCTTCAACCTCTCCTTATTGGACTGGGGAACACTGACTTGGGCAACGACGGGACTCAGCAGCCTGTTCATCAGCTCCAGGACTTTGTCTGGATTCTACCGGTCAAAAATAGAGTGTTGAATAATGCTTCCTCTCCATCCACTCCATCAACAGGCTTGACCCCAACCTTTTCTGCAGCCATGCTCACCTTGGCAAGCTCATACAATTTGACTGCTTCCTCAAACAGGCCCTTGTTCTCTGCCTCCAGCGCGACTTTTGTGATAATGGCTCGAGTGTCTCCGGCAAATTTATCAATCACTCCAGGCTGGGGGGAAAGAACGAGGCACAATCAGCTCTTTGAACAGTTTGAATACAAATGTTCCAGGGTGCCACAAGCGCAATGATCAAATCAGTTACACCCTGAAGGATTTCACAATAGGGGTCATTATAAAATGTGAGCTAAACAGTAAAAAAACAGAGCTGAATATAACAAAATATTTTATGGGTTCTTTCGGAACATGGATTAAAGAGTGAGAACCAAAAGATGTGTCCAGTACCTTTCGGCTGCCGTCTTTTTCCAGTCTTCCCAAAAGCATATCAAACTCTCGGCTCTCAATCACCAGCTCACTGACACAGCACATAAACATGTTCTCTCCTTGGCTGTTTTTTTCATTCCTGTGGAAAATAACAGAAAAATATGACCAATAACAGGGCCGACAATGAAACAATGACCAGACACAGTGCAGTACAGCTTTGGAATAGGACGCTAGCAGTCTGAACAACCTAATCAAACGCTTCGTTTTCTGAACCCCAATAGAAAAAGCAAATGTGACTGAAAAGCCCCTGTATTATTCATGTTGAACTGCATTCAAAGCCAACTAGGTTATTCATGAGGCCTCATCTCTGCTATCACCCAGAAAACCCCAGAACAGACTATTTCACCACCATGGCTCCAGGTCAGCCTCAGGGAGCGGTGGAGGAGAGCGCTCTCCCAACCTGAGAGGAACATGCGCTAGGAGGATACGTAGCGTACCGTAGGAAGTAGAAGTACTGGAGGGCCTCGCGCGGGTCTGTGGACTCAAACTTGCGAGTGTAGAGCATGAGGAGACGGATGAAGTTTAGCCTCCGCACCATGGGGGGGTCACCAGCCTCCTGACTCACTGAGAGGGATGAAAACCTGGCTGAGTAGCCGCTTAGAGAGTACAGAAGTACAGTCGAAGTGGAGGACGTCCGACACGTATCCGGACGGAGACTTACACAGTTGCGCGCTCTGTCCCGACGACTTGAGCAGCAGCCTCAGCTCGTACAGAACCAGAGCCACGTGGACGGCGTGGCTGCGCAAACGCTCCACCCGGAACAGGAAGGCCACGGCGGCCTCAAACTGGGCCGTGAGGAACAACACCTGGAAGTAAAGGAACGGCTGCTGGCTGGCGGAGAAGTGGGACTCACCTTCACATTGGAAAGGAGAGTGAATTGAAAACCTTTAGGATGACATTCACAATGGGAAAAGGGGAATATACAACAAGCTAATTCAAAACTGATCAAGTCATTAGTGGTCGGTCAGCATTACAATATTCGAAACATTTACAAACTCTTGGACTGTAGGTTTCCTACTTATTGATCCACATCAAATCTCCTTATGCCTCACGGTGAGTTTTATGTAGAACAGAGTAGGATAAGACCATAAATACATCAGCCCTGTTGAAAGGCACAAGGCTTATCTATGAGTCACTGTCACCTTTTACAGCGCTGTGTTAAAATGGGAGATAACAACCCATGAGTCATCCTCCAGGTGGAAGAGGTTCACTTGCCTCTATCTGACAAAACTGAAGGAAAATTAGTGAAGTACTTCTTGCTGTTATCCATTAAATAATGTCATGGGTTCCTCCAGTCCTAGCTAGTGTTCCCTCTTATAACAGAATTACCATACGCAGGTCTAATTCGGTTCTTCACTCGTCCGGCTGTCCTTCATCGAGCAGTGCTGTGAACTTACCATAGTCCTCGAGCAGCTGTTTCTGTAGCTGGGCCAGTGTCAGTCTGTCCTGAGGGGCAGTGCTGCCGTCATCATCGAAACACACCTGGTTAAGCTGTGGGCGGGGTGGGAGGGACAGGGCCACATTCAAGTCAGCATTCATCTACATCTGATTCTCCCCGACTGGACGATAAAGGTTAAGGAATCTATGGACCAGGGAAAACTGTAATCCATGGAACAAACTTAGGCCATCTCTATCTAAAAATCTACAGAAAAACTGTATGAGCATGTTTCTATTCATGGCCAAATCACCCTTCAGTAACATCAAGCCAAATCATGAAGTGGATTCCAGGTCATTTTAATACTTTGCATTAATATTTTTTTGACATGCTCGAAAGCCCGGATTACAGCCACAGAGTTTATAACGTCTGTTTTAAGGAAACTCAACGAATGGATTGCAGTTTCCGCTGGCCCATAAACTCCAGCCACCCTGTAACAGAACATGGACAAGGTGTAGTACACTCTGTAGTGAAACAGGGCTATCCTGACGGTCAGCAGACAATCACCTTGAGCCACAGGTAGTCCTCGGTCTTGTCGGCCACCTCTCCGTGGTTGTCTGCGATGTCACACTTCCCGATGAGGCAGTAGACAGCCCTCTTGTAGGGGTCGGCGCTGTTCCTGAGCACTCGGCGGTAGTGGAGACGCAGCTTGTTCTCCGTGGCCGGAGCCAGACTGTGGGCGGGACACAGGGTCAGGCGGAGCGAGCGACCAACAGAACGGGAGCATCGAACAGTGGTGTTTCAGTCTTGTGACGCAGTTTAAGAAAACCTCTAATTACGAAGCCAGTAGCTGGAGAGCTAATCTCCCCAGACCAGGTGGGCACAGTGGGACTAAGTGGTTGTGGCTTAGGGTCCTACCGTCTGTCAGGGCTGTTCATGTACTCCTGGAACCAGCTCTTAAAGTCCCCCAGCTGGTGCTGGGCCCGGTTCACCACCTGCATGGCAGCCCCGAGGTCCCCACAGCGCAGGCAGTAGTAGATCAGAGCCCAGACCGGTTGACCCTCCACCTCCCCATCCTAATAAAAACACACACAGCGCTCAATTCATCCATATGGACCAAATGTTAAGAGCTGTGCCCGTCACTGATGTCGTCTGGAGCAGAATGTTCTGTGCAATTGGGCTGTGCCCTGCTGGCAATACTCGGCCCTCATTCAGGATGGTTGCGGTTGGTGGGTGTCCCTTTGGTTGATGCTTGGCAATGTGGGTGGATTGATTTCCTGCCTGTTGGGCCCTGTCCGGGGCCTCCTCTGGATAGGGCCACAGTGTCACTGGACCCCCCTGTCTCAGCCCCAACGTCTTACGCTGC
>JACXGJ010009410.1:0-10933 GCA_016801105.1 Esox niger
GTATTCCATGCGTGGGTGTATTCCATGTGTGGGGGTATTCCATGTGGGGGTGTATTCCATGTGTGGGTGTATTCCATGTGGGGGTGTATTCCATGTGTTGGTGTATTCCATGTGTGGCGGTATTCCATGTGGGGGTGTATTCCATGTGGGGGTGTATTCCATGTGGGGGTGTATTCCATGTGTGGGGGTACTCCATGTGTGGGGGGGGCTTAGGGTAACGTTCCCTTTGCACTCTTAAAGTCCAAACACACTCATTAGCTGCCCTGACCACGTCAGACACGGACCCAAATCCTGGCTCTGGCAATTCTCCAATAGCCTTTGAAATGCATTAAAGAGGGAGAGGAGACCGGGAAGAGACGTGGACTCCACGCTCATTTAACAGAGAACACACGCAGAAGCTGTGGGCCAGAGGCAAGGCGCGTGAAGAGCCTAATGGTTGAAGCCCATCAGTATGTACATCCACATCAGCATCATCTGCCTACCATCCTGGGAGTACCGACACATGCCATCATCTGTGTACCGGACTAGCAGACCACACAATGTCCCATACACCAGGTGGCAGGCGAACGGAGCAGGTCCGGACCGGACCGGGCCGGAGAGAGCAGAGTGCCCTTTTCAAAACTCCCCCTTCAGTGGATCTGGGGAGGACAGAGCGGGGGGGTGGGGGGGCACGCGTTCCCCCCTCCCTCTGTCCCAATGAAAGATTAATGAAGCCGGTGGAACTGCTGGGAGACACGGTAAGACTCAGGGGACATTCAGAGGGAGGAGAGTGTGGGGGTGATGGGGGGGGGGGTTCTTGGTGGTGGTACACGACTTAAAATGAATACAAGACACAAATCAACATGTTGTCTCTTCCCCACAGTCGCCCTATCTAATCTAGACATTAACAATGGAGGGATAAAAAATAGATGGGGGAAGATGACAGCTGCCAAACACGGCCAGTGAGGTAGCCATTGAGTGAAACATACTGGCTGCTCCAAACGTCCCTCTCTCCTCTACCCCCGTTCAGTAATGATGTGAAAGAATGCTGTCAATTCTCCCTGGGCTGAAAGGCTTTAGTGGCCATTTAAATGAGCTCTTTTGTCCGCAGCCCTCTCCATTGAGAGACAGTTTAAAATATCCATCCACTGAGTCCACATTGGGAGAGAGAAAAGGAGCGAGGGAGAAAGAGACAGAAAAGAGGGTTAAGGATAGAGACGGGGAGAGAGAGATAGAGTCAGAAGGAAGGTGTGAAGGATAGAGACAGAGAAGGAGAGGGCAAAGAATAGAGATTGAGCAGAAAGAGGAAGGGGAAGGACAGAGACAGAGAGGACAAGGAGGCAGGCAGGGCAAGAGAAGACAGTAATAAAGACAGCAAGATGACAGAGAAAGAGAGACTGTGTTTTACATCATGATTGAGATAAAATGTGAGGGGTTGGAGAGAGACGCCAAACGATTTGCATCCCAGATACTTTGGGGCTACCAGGCCTTCATTTCAGAAGCCCAGAGAAGAACCAGGCAAATAGGAGCCAAGACAAGTGCTCCAGTTAACATGGTTTCTGGGCCACACTGACACTCCTGTTGTTGGGCGAGGTGTAGCAGACTCACGATTCCCAACATCTCTATTACCAAGAGCAAGGGGCATCTGAGTACGGAATGTTTGCTGCCTCCCAGAGAAACCCTAAGCTGCATCAAGGCTAAAGGAACCCGTCGTTGTAATGCATTTAGCCTGGAAAAGCTCCTACATCAGAGAAGGCCTGAATGCTGTGCTAACAGTAGCCCATTTGGACCGGTGTCAGCCGGGTCGCATCGTTGCAGGAGACTGGCTAGGTACATACCAGTACTGAATTGCACACACACTCACCATCACGCACACGCACACATACCGCACTCGGTGAAGCAGCAACGGCCACTGACGGAATCACAACACGGCTCGTCAAACAAGCAGAGCATTATGCAAAGCACAGACGCTCCGCTAAGGAACTACGTGGGAGTCTTCTCTCTGTTACGCTACAAAGGCAGGAGCCGAGCCGACTTCATGGCCCCACTGTTTCCATCACTCCCACCACTTCCAGCATTACAACAGATAGAAAGAAACCAAGGGACCAATCATGGGACAGCTGTTCAAGTACAGGGTGTGCAGGGACCAATCATGGGAGAGCTGTTCAAGTACAGGATGTGCAGGGACCAATCATGGGAGAGCTGTTCAAGTACAGGGTGTGCAGGCGCGCGCGCACACATGCACGCACTCAATTGTATAAACTTGTGTATACTATTGTTCTTTGACCTTGATAAACCATTTCAAAGAAAGTGTCCTGCAGCAATTTTAACTGCTGAATAGCAAAAAGCTTTACTACATATTTGGACTTGTTCGGTAATACTAGGTCATTCATATTAAACAAATAAAGATTCACAGTGCCAAGAAAGAAGACGATTTGCCAGTAAAAAGTTTCACTCACTCAGGCCTGACCCGTGTGTGAGCGCCAACTCTGGTTGCCACGGAGAAGCTGTGTCACACTCACTCTGCATCACTGTCCGACCCCTGACCCTAGGCTTCCCCATCGGTCAACCCCTCACCCCGGGGATGGTGTGGCTCAGACACCGGACCGGGTCAGTTAGGTCCCCCGTTTTGCTCATACCGTCAGTCTCTCCGTGCATCAACTGACCACAGACCTTCATTTCCCATGATGCAATGTCAGCTGCCCTGGGTGGTCCACTAGGCCTCTGGTACTGGTCCGGCTGCATCATGGGCCCGGATACGGACCAGGGCTCATTTTTAAATCAAAATCTCTCTGTTTTAAGATTAAGATAATCTTTTCACAATGGAGTTACAAACTCCTGCAAATACATCAGGAAACCGGGCTAATGTAACCTTTAGAAAACCCTCAGAAAGCCCTCAGTTAGCTGCCCAGTGCAGACATGTGGGATGACGGGGGTGTGGGGCTGGGGGGCGGTAGAGAAAACCAGGACAGTGAAAAGCTGTTGGCCTTGCATTTCCGCCTGGTGGCACCTTGCAGGGCAATTTGAAGACTAAATGTGAAAGTGGCGACCTTGTGGCCCCTGGGGGGCCCTGCGCTTTCCGCGCTTTATGTCATGATATGATGAGTTGTCACAACGGCTTGCGGGCTCTAATGAGCTGTAGGGAGGTTGAGCCGGGGGGGAGTTTGGGCTCAGGGAACAGTTGGGGGGGGGGAGCTGACAGCGTAGTGATTGATAGGGGTTCTCGCAGGCCCACAAATTCCAGAGCAAGCAGAAAAAAGCCGCCAGGGCCCTGAACCGCTCCCAAAACGTGCCAGTGGCCTGCATCCAAACACGCACACACACACACACGCACAGACACACACACACGCACAGACACACACACACAAGACGCAGAAGTGCAGGGAGGGATCCAGTGATGTACATGGCAGTGTACTGTAACATCTGATAAGAGCAAAAACAAAACCTGATGCAGTTATCGTAGCAACACCAAATTACTGCCCAAGATCACAATACATTTTATCGGCGAGACACCATCTATTCTCCTAAAACATTCATGTTTTCCTCTGAGAAGAGGAGAGCAGCCCTTCCAGGCAAAATATTCTCATTTCCAAGTATGTCCATATCACATCACTGTTGCCAGTAACTACATTTTCCCCCATACTGTTAGTCGTGATGGAGATTAAACTGAACATTGACAGCAGGATAGACATCAATGCTTCATATTCATTAATGCAATGCCTTGAGGTCAAACAAGCAAACACACATACACACACACTCCACACTCCACACTCCACACACACACACACACACACACACACACACACACACACACACACACACACACACACACACACACACACACACACACACACACACACACACACACACACACACATATATATAAATATTTTAAACTGGACATTTCATGCATTATTGAATACATAAATATGTTCTCTGTTCAGACATGTTTAAACAACTGCCACTGTTGTGTTTGACTTAAATATCACCTCAGTAGCATTAAACGATCTCAGTGCTGGTTTTGCTAAAACAGAAGAACAGAAATATGCAGGTGCCAGGCGATCGAATATTGTTATTCCAGGAAGAGGTAAGAGCAGGCCACTCCAAGGGCGTACTCAAGAGACAGAGTCAGCATATTTAAAAGTTAATCTATTCACTTTGCTGCAGTGACATGCTTGCTGCTGATCATAGGAACCAACTAAAACCTTCTCTGGGCCAAAGCCTTTGCTCTCATTTTCTATCTCTCTTCATTCATTCAGTCTGAAGTCATTTGTCAAATTTACATTTTGCCACATCTTACATATACTGTAGCTTTGTCCATGTGATCTGATGAATAATAGTCCAGGGTGGATTTTTATGTTATCAATATTGAGGTTTACAGCACAGCAGAATACATGCTAAGTGTGTTTCTGCTTTCCTGCAGAATGTACAGATATATTTGAGTTAACATGGTGGTTCTACAGAGCTACACTGAATTCTGTCTGTACACTGAAATCTTTTGAAATGCAATCAGCACCTCTCATTATCAGTTGAAAGAGGAGGCAATTATCATTTTGAAATAGATGGCAAAATTAACAGAGGAATATGTTAATTATGTGGGTTCTTTCAATTTTATTTTAAACGTCATTGTAAGACATGAGAATTAAAAAATACATTTTTGGCTAGTAAAAACTATTCGGCCGAACATCAAGACATGCTCTTAAGGAATATATAAATATATTTGATCTATTTATTTTTTATTAGCTAACAAATAAAATATTTGTAGATTTCAAAATCAGTTTTAAACAATATGTGAAGAAGCCCAATTCTTTCCATTGCTACAAAACCTCCTGAGTATGGACTGTTTCTGCAAACATCCACAGACTGCTCATTAACATATCACCACACACACCTCCCACTCACACACACACCAAGATGAAGACCACCCGGTCCTCGTGCATCGGCACACGCAGCCATGGAAAAAGGGCAACGGCGAACATTTGAAAGGACAGAGCTCCCTTTAAAGACGATGACCACCAGGCTTCACCCCTAGGAAATTCCAGGTGGCCCTCAATCACAACAACCGTCATCTGATCCTCAAAGTCCTTCGCACTGAAACAGAATCAAAACGCCAAGAAGCAGAGGGGCTGAGAGTGAGGGAGATGAGATGGAGGAATTCAGGGGAGTGCCCTTTACTCACCCATCCACTAAGATTCAGATGCCAGCAGCCGATCTGCTGCAGGAGGGACAGCCCTGGGGCCAAGAGTCCTGTGGCTCCACTCTCCTCCGGCCCAGCAAAAAAGCCCTCCCTAGGGTACATAACCCCTCGCTGACCTTTAACCTGCCCCCCCACGCTTCCTCCCTCACTGCACGGCTCACAACCACCTTTCTTCTTCACCCTCTTTTTCTTCCACTTCTTTTTCTTCCTCTTTTCTTATCCCTCACTTGTTCTCCCCCCAAAGTGCAGGAGTGTGTTCGTCCGGGCATGTGTGTGACCCTCACAGCGAAGAGTCCTCACGGCGACCCGAGCGGCCCATTGTTCCCAGGGTTTAGTGACAGGGGGTACCGCAGACATGTGTCTCTCAGGATCCAAGAGATGGTTCTCAGGGTCTAGGGCCTTGCCTTCTGCCCTACTTCCCCCAAAACACAGCACCCCCTTCTCGCCTCCACCACTTTGCAGCCCGTCGCAGCCTCCTCTCTCAGGCAAGTTTGTGCCGGTCGCAAGAAATGCAAACGAGAACAAGAACCCAGACGAGTTGAGGGGGGAAAAAAGTGCTGCTTCTTGGTGCTGCACGAAAAAAACAATATTGTTATCACTTAAGTTCCAGATTACAACCCGGCGCGTGTATTTGCTGGTGGGCTGTGCAGCCCCTCCAAGACGGTCACAGTCGAACTGGCAGCTGGAAATGCTTTGGCTAAAACAAGGTAAAGCCAGCAAGGAGAGAGGAAAGAGACAAAGAGGCAAGAGGGGAGAAAAGAAGACGAAAAAGCTGTCCCCAAAGGCAGGGCAGGCTCAGCACAGTCAGGCCAACAGTCATTTCCTTGTGACACTGACAGTCCCTCTCCAAAGCCACCTTCCAGGGCGAACAGGGAAACCACAAACAAAGGTATTTGTCTTCACTTTGACATGAACGTGACATCTACGTGGGCTCTCCTGGGTTTTTTTTTTTCCGTCCAACAATACTGAAGATGGGAGGATGGAAGATTCCACTGTTAACCCTTTCTGACCTCTCTGTGTGAGAAGATCAACTAGGCAAGGCCTAAAGCCTCCAGAGCGTACCCCATACTGCGCTCACTCTCTCTTTCTCATTTCTTAAATTTTGATAATTTCCTCTGAATATTCAGTCTCCTTACCAGGATCTTATCACTTCCTGGGACTTGGACCATTTAATTACTTTAATTTCACGAAATGAATAAGCATGTGAATAAAACAAATTGCACACAACCTTCTTCACCCAGTTAAAATGTAATATTTTACTGTAACGGAAATATTACATATTGTTTTCTAGTAAATCTATAATTATATGGTTATTATTGCAATACCACTTGGTGATAAAAAAAATGTGGAATTGCACAAAAATATTCCGAACATTTTCATTTTAAATTACCTTGAGACAATAAATCAAACAAATATTTTAATATAACTCCAACTGAAAAGGTGGATCAGCATGTTTCAAAATCTGAGCAACAATATGATTTATAAACATCCCAATAACGGAAGCAGCAAAAACCTCCCGCAAGGCTTTTATAATAATATTTTATTAATTTTTTCTCTCTCGCATTCTCTCTCTTTCTGCCCCTGCTCTTCTCTGGCCTTTGCCAGTCAGTCCTGAGGCCCATAATGCCAAAACAAAGCCCTGGAATGTCCTTTACACGGTTCCTACAAAAGAAACAAGGCTCCGGCTTGACAAGTAAAAGAGCCCCAACAACGTGGCGGCTAATTGCCTTCCCTCCCTCCATTCAGCTCGGACGCCACACTCTCGCGACCTCCTATTGTCCCACGTGCACTTTCTTAAGTAAACTGCCAGTTCACCCGCAAATGATGGACAGCTCCCTATCCGTTGGACACAATGGCACTGCGACCAACAGGAGAGATGAACCCTCTGAAAAAGTAGACAAATAAAAGACCCTCTATGCCCACTCCACTCTCTCCGGCATTCGCACTAGACCAAAATATGTGCAAGAAAAAAAACTAAAAAGAAAGTCTGGAGAGAAAGAAGAAACCGGAATTGACAACAATGAATGGCAACCGTTACCAATCCCGCACATTTTGTCTTAACTTTGAGGAATACAAGACTGCACATTAAATGACATTGGCATTGACTCAAAGACGAACCTAGGCACATTGTTTTGTGATAACATACCATGATAATTGATTTAATACAAAATGGTCTGATAATATGAATTTTCTTTCATGATTTAATGCAATAACAAAATAATAAAAAAATACTTTACATGAATAGCAAGAAAGTGTTTGTTTTTATAAAATATAAAAACATCACAAGAATAAAAAAATATTTTGTTATTGACAGTACAATATACTATTTTTAATAACTAAATCTTAATTGCTATGACTTATATTCAATGTCATTATCATTATTATTTACAAAATAATACATAATATTTTAGATTAGGGTTGCCTTAGATTAATAAAATCATGTCAGTCTGTCAGACAAAGCAATCAAACAGCCTTTCAACCTGTCACTTAGCAACTAAACTATTATAAATTGCCAAATGGTAAACATACAATAATGTCAACAAACTCGAATAAAAAAAAACTATATTTATAGCCAGACAGGTATACCGACATCAGCCAAACAATAAAGCACAGGAGGTAATAAATAATGTTGAAGTCTTACCATTTAAAAGAGCTGTATTTGGGATGCTGCTCGGTTCCTGGTTAAAACAAGCATGCTGGCTCTCTGGCAGAGCACAGACTACAACAAGACACCCATCACCATGTCATCCACTGATCCACTGGGGGGCAGCACCGCATCTACGGCAGCCCCTCGCAAACCACACGCCCGATCGGCTGAGTCGATAACACACCAGCCCAGAGAAGACGGGAAAGTCGCGGTTAAGCACCAGCCAGCGATGGCAAGCGCATCCAGGTCCGGAAAAAAGGGAGCAAGCGGCCAAACCGGGCCCCTTATTCACAAACACACAGACACACACACACACACACTCACACACTCTTAGGCGGCGTTGCTCTCCTCTGCGTATGACCAGCAGTCCCTCGTTCCCCCTCACCCATCTTCATATCCCCCCTAATAAGCTCTTTTGTGTCCATCTCTCTTTCTTTGATAAGTTGAAAGAACAACAAAAAGTAGTGAGAGAAAGAGGAGAGGGAGAAGCTTTCCTTCAGTGTCTTGGCAGACATAAAGGTACTCCAGTCTTCTATAGGAGTTGCCTTAACTTGGCTAAACTCAAACAGCGGGGTTCCCCTCGTCATGTCATTAATCCCCAACGCTAGCCACGCTCCATTCACTCGGAGTCAGACCAAATAAAATGCAAAATCAAAAAATACAACACAGGGCAAAAATGTGGGTATTTGAAAAAGCCAAAGAAAGTAATCCGATCGGGCAGCGAGAACGTGGTGTTATGGTCATGTTGCCCCCGGTCGCGCCTGCCGGAAACCCCCAGTTTTGATGAAGGGACCCCAGAAAATACAACGACACCAAAAAGACCAACCACGACATTTAATAACAAAAGAGCCTGTCGCACTGTTACCGCTTTGCAACCTTCACGGTCTCCCTGTAATCTCTAAAGACAACCGAGAAGAAAAAGGAGCCAACTCCAAAGTCAAACAAAGCCAGAAGACAAGCCAACAACAGCAGTTAATAATAACAAAAATACTAATACATCTAAACAAGCCGGTATGGTTCCTAGCGAACTGGCAATAGGAAATTAAGCCCGGCCAACTGGTGGCTTGAAGAGAGGAAGCCCACTCTTAAAGCCGTGATCCGACCATCCACCACACCACCGCTGTGAGCCTTTAAACCATAGCAGAAAAAATTTACTATTGATCTTCAAATGGCGAAAATTGAAAAGATCAAAAAGATTAAACAAAATGAGAATGTGCTGACTTACCATGTTATGTTGTTTCTTTGGTTGCAACTTTTCGTTTAAATAAAAAAAAGAGATTTGCTCAAAGATGCGGCATTGGAGGTGTCAAATTTTTGTAGCCGTCTCTTGATCGTATTACTTCCGCAGTCCTGGTTTCCAATGCGTCTGAACTTTTTCCTTTTCTCTTTTATTTTGTTTGTGGTACCTAGCTTTTTTTCCCTCTTCCTTAAGGCTTTAAAAGCTTTCAGCTCAGTAAACCAGCACAAATTATCTTGCCACCTTGCGCAGCTCTGATGCTTTGGCCGCTAACTTTGGAAGGCCCTTTACTACTGCATCAAAATTAGCATTGTCAAAGCAGTTAATGAATATTAATATTGTATTTGTCATTGGAGCTGGCCCATTGCTGAACTCCAAGTCATCCATCAGGGACAAGATTAAGCACACAATTATTTCTGACTGACAGGGACCAAATCTGGGAGATTTTTTTTCTACAACAATTTAAAGAAAAAGACACAACATCATCATAAGGTGACTCCCTGGAGACAAAAGACAAGATTAATACACTTTTAATGAAGCAAGGTTTCATTGTGCGTAAGACGGAGGAACATCAGAAAAAAAGGACGATTCTGACTCACAATTTTGTCTGTTTTACTGAAAGGACTGACAACAGAAATTACAAATATTTTCTGTGACAGCAGTCCAAAATTATGATTCAAGTATACATTTTTTTTTAATCTCTCCATTTGATAGAATCAGAAATCTTGGAATTCTTATCTCCCATCCTCCTGGAATACTTTGTCCTGGTTATTTTTCTCTCTAACTTGAGCTGGAATGAAGAGGAATGAGAGATATAGACATGATGTAGTAAATAATTCCACATGAAAACGTAATGAAAAACCTTGAGCGCCAGTGCTCTAACATGGAGCAGCGAAACAACGCAGACCGCCGTGGACCACACAGGCAGACTCCACCACCGTTACTACTACTTGAGCTCATACCCGGGAAACGCGTTCTCCATATCCAAAGAACCTCCCGCTAGCACCGGTACTCTGGAAACCAGAGAACCTTGTCCTGAAAAGCCTGAAATATAGCACGTAAAAGCAAGGATGTGCATCAAACACCATGTCTAGAAAATTACATTTTTCTGATCGAGATTGGCCAGAATAATATCAAAGGTGTCATTAAATATCCATTTTAAGTAGAGCACCTTCATCACCAGCTTCCTTGCCTGCGCATACCTCGTCGAGAAACTAGCCAGCCAACATTCCATGTAGTTCACTCCTAACCTTTAATCCAATGTTCATTTGAAATGTTTTTGCGTGTTTTTTAGAAACCAAAAAGCACAAATCACACACACACACACACACACACACAAAGAGAAACACACTCAAAATATTTTGTCCTCTTACGAATGAGGTGTACGGTTTTGAAATAAAACAGAAAATCTACACAGTGAAATCGGTTCTTTTCACCATTTTTCAAGGTTCTCTCGCCAACTTCATTTCTATCTTTTCTCTGGAAAATACCACTATAAAATACAATGAAAAGGCACTGTGTGTGAAAAAGGACAGATGTGGGGCACTAATGCCACCGGCCGGGTGAATTGTTAATGGTCAAGGGTCAAGCTGTGGATGCACCTTGGAGTGCCGGGCCCCCGCCGACCACCCCGTCGGCCCCCTAATACCATTAGCAACCCTTAGATGAACATTCTAAATTGGGCTTTTGTTCTGAAGGTACCGATCCGACCCCAACAGCCCACCTGCATCATCGGCCAAAATACAGACGGTGGGTTTTTACCAAAATGACCGAAGCAGCTTGGGATCGCTCCGTACACACATGGTTCTGCGACTTGTTAAGCATAACATACAGCTGGGATTTAATGAGATATTTATTATATTTTGCCTCGAAG
>JACXGJ010009410.1:11033-24461 GCA_016801105.1 Esox niger
ATATATATATATATATATATATATATATATATATATATATATATATATATATATATATATATATATATATATATATATATATATATATATATATATATATATATATATATATATATATATATATATATATATATATATATATATATGTATATATATATATATACACAACAATATTTAAAATGACTGAGTTCCTAATAAATGTATAGTATTTGACAACATGACATTGACATAAATGCAAGCCTGTCAACTTGAATATAAAAATGCATAATTATTGCAGTATTATTATTATTATTTCATATTAATACACATTATCATAATTATTTTCTAATAATAATAATAATACATATTATTATAATTGCAGCATTCATTCTTAATAATATTTGTACTATTAGTATTATTTTAATTAGAGTTATTGGAAAAATTCTCTCATAATTTTAAGGATACCAAAATGCTGCTCAATAAAATGTGTTCAGTGCAGCCTGTGTTTAAGAATAAACAGCAAGCGGAGAAGCCCTCTGTATCTTCGTGCATGTTGCAAATGTAAAAGAGGTCCAGTGTCAGTGATGAGTGAGAAGAGCAGGAGGCTCTGAGGCCCAGCGTGATCACATCAGCGCTAGTATCAAATTAACTCTCTGACTTTGAAACTTATTGATCTGCTATTAAGAAACTAGTGAACTTGATGAAGTGAGTGCTGTAGGTGACTCGGCGGCTTCAAAGTCTCGCGCAAGCCACATAAAACAAGCCGCTTTGATCCCGTCTCGCCTCGGATCTGGTAACGGGGCTTGTGAGGAGCCCCTCAATTGGTCTCCTCTCTCCCTCGCACCCGAGGCCCGGGCTTCAGCACCGGCAGCCTGGAGAACTGGCACAGCTCTGCCGTACCACCGCACACTGGTAATTGCGGCAGATTTAAGGGCATGATTAACACGGAGAAGACAGTAGCTTCTACGGTGGTGCGGACCAGCCGTTTGATACGTACCGACACAAATGCGTGAAAACACACACTCTGCCTGACGGCGTAGGACGCATCAGAAACGCTACATCCTGGCAACGCCTTGCTTCTTCTTCTAAAGGTGTCACCATTAAAATTGAATGTTGATGGGGGGGGGATTCCTGACCATGTATACAGTATGTAATGTTGGAAGGGTAACAGAAACGATACAGAGTGCTAGATATATAATGATACTGGGTGCTGAACCCCCCCACCCGTCTTCTATTGCCTATGAGGTACGTCTTCACACCCACATTACATATTGCCGAACGCCAGTCATACCTGGGAGGTGTTTTTTCTCCTTTTGTACCACTGGGTGGAGGTAGTCCTTAATGTTTTCATTTCATACTAAATCACAATTACATTTGGAGACATAAACAAATCCAGACAAGCCCACGGAACACAGTCTTTCTCAGGCAAACCCTCTATAGAATGTATTTTAATGAACGCAACACAGAAAGCAATGCCAAGCCCACTCACTACGAGAAGCCCTTTCTTTCTGCCCTTTCTCTGTCCGTTCCACTACTAGAAGGGCTGGGAAATGGATATCAACAAGACCCACCATAAACAGCAGAGCTACAAGATCTCAGGTTCTGCCTCCACTAGCCCACAAGGGCCGACTAAAATAAATATTAACGGCTAAATGAATCATAGGCAGGACAGTGTTTGTGCTCAGGCTCCAGAGGTGTGTATCTATATGTGTGTATGCGTGTGTGTTGCTGAGCTTGCCAGGTGTGTGTGTGTGTGTGTGTGTGTGTGTGTGTGTGTGGGTTTCTGCGGTGTACCAGGGCTAAGCTGTGTCTGTTTAATTAAGAGGGGTAAACAGATGACAAATGTGAGACAGTTAAACATTTAATGTGTGTTTATCTCCCCCCTCCTCGCACTCATTTATTTAGTTCAGAGGAGTCTCAGAGTGGGTGGTGTTCAAGACTGAGGGGAGACGCCAATGGATTAAAACACAGCCGCCACGCAGCCATGACAGTCAGCAGGCTACAGAGAGAGATTTCCTGACAATTGTTTTGACATTTTTCACTGTTCAACTTAATTCTGTTTGATAAACAGACGGATTATACCACGAATTGAATACATGCAAATACTTACGCTGCCACGCAGCTGTCGTCGAGACGCAACAATTAAATAGGCCTCAGATTTGATGACGTGACACAGAATGACAACTATATTTGAATATGATTTTGTATTTTAACAGCATCGGGCGAATTTACAATATTAAAGAACAATTATCGCAAGTTGAACATTCGCGACCGCATTCTCCTTGCGAGAAGACCACCTCAAAATGAGAGTTTGTTTTTATCCTGTGATGTGTTTGACTGACGTCCATGTCCAATGCCGAGTCAATGTCAAACCCAAGCCGTACCAGACCCGCCTTAAATGCAGAAGGAACAACGCCTCCGGCGCACACATCCTCTCCCCAACCCAGTTGCAATGTCTGACTAAAAGTTCTCATTCCCATTGTGACAATGTTAAAGTAAAAAAAAAATGTTTTTACGCGGGACGGATGGGGGGAGGAGAGGCAGGGGAGGAAAAGCAAAAGAAGAAGGAAAGGGAGAAAAAGAGGAGCAGGAGGAGGGAGAAGAGAGCCCTGTGCCACCAGCATATATAAGAGAACTTTCACCAATTAGTGGGGAGAAACGGGAGAGGGAGCTGCCGCAGCGCCGGCACTCAAAGAGCCAGGCCTCGCGGCGAAGCTGTCATGTCGGCAGGATTGATCAACAGGCCTGCTATTTCCAATGGCATGTTGTCATGAAGCCGCAGCCATGGGGAGCCACCTGCCTCAGTCCTCGTAGACAGCGGAGTGCGTGCGTGTGTGAATTTGAGAGATATGGTTGGGGGGTATTGCGGCAGCCCTACAATATATACCTATTCTGTGCCGTGTCTTTTTACTAACAATTTGAGAAGGGCCTCCAGTCCTCCTCCCCTCTCCCACTCTTCCTTGCTACCTTGCCCATCCCTGAAGTGTTCATGTGACAGGTGTGCCTGTACCGTTTCATTCTCACCTAGTACAGCCAGACAATGCGGGTCTCGGTGCAAAGATGCAAAAAGGAAAATGGATAAAAAATTGATATATATATATATATATATATATATATATATATATATATATATATATATATATATTTGTTTTAAGTCTTCACCGCTCTTGCATGTTGTTAATATCAGTTAAATAAAAATACACTGCATAGATTTATTTCAGCGTTGTTGCAATTATTTCATTTAGAAAACAATGGTAATTTCCACCCTAGTGAGCTATAAATTATTTTCGTAATTAAGTTAGCAAAAAATATTATTCTTAAAAGCATATATTTTGATTAAAAGCTCATTTACTGAAAAATTAGCCGGTCAAGAAAAAAAAAAAAATGGAAAATGGTTTGGAAAAAATCTACGGAGAAGCGACACAATCAAACAAAGAAAATCGTTCAGTGAAGAATTAGTCACATTGCTTTGTTTTTCGATTATGCGGCAACAGTAACAACGCTTGCCTCATTTCTAGCCTTTGCTAGAAGTGTGGCCTCGCTAACGATAAAAAGTCAACTTACAGAACTTTCGAGTTCAAGGTACCGCTAGCTACTTGGAGTGCATGTCACGTACAGGTAACCTTTTTATCGGGCCTGCCTCTGGTCTCATCAGTCGATGAAATTCTCTGCCTGCGGCAGTGGCTTAGCCCAGGGACACGGACCAATAGAAAAATATTTCATTGTGTTAGCATTTCAAATGGCGAGTTGAGGGCGGGGGGGATTGTGGTGGGGTGGAGGGAAGAAGCGCTAACCGATCATCATTGCCAGCGGAATTAATTGGCTATTCCGAGAATAATGTCCCTTACCCACGATCCTCGGAGGGCCGAACGCTAGCGGAGGGCTTTTTTTTGTTCGGTGTCTTCAAAAAGAGAACCGCTTGGGGGTACTGGCCGTATTAGGGTTTTAGCTCAGTCCCCTAAAGGCCGGAGGAAAATAATCAGAGGCGCTGAACCAAACTCGGCTAATCCGCACCCTAATTAAAAACTCTGAAACCCCATTACACCTTACCGTAATGCCAATCGACAAATAAATTCTATAAAATAAATAAAAATAAAGTAATAAAAATTCGTAACCTCTAATTATTCGTAAGTTAACAAAAATAAAAGAACAAAAAGAAATAATAAAACGAGGATGAAAAAAGCGCTGAGAATTTTAGAACAACGACCTGCACTCGGCTTTTAGCCAACGCTCGATAAATGGCTCAAGATGGAGCTTCCATGGTGGTGCTTCTATCCTTTTATTCAAGGGGATTTGGGTTTGAGCTCTGTTACACATCGCCCAAGCATATGCAATGACCCTAACTGATATCGGTGCATCTTTTAGCCATATCTTAATCTAACCTTTTTAAAGCTCTGTGGCTTTTCAGACTCAAAACAGCATTAAGAATGAGCATTGTTTGGAGCAAGGGGGGGAGGCAGCCCTGGGAGACGATCCACAGAATTGTTAGGCCTGGTCCGGGGCATGAGCCCTCTGGATAAACAGCTGCTTATACGCACGAATCAGAAACTCCATAGAGCAAAGTGGGAAAACAAAACACCAAAAGAAACAACAGCCAAGAAAAAAAGATTTGGGGGGGGGTTGGCTGGGGGAGCGACCATCGCAAATGCTCTATCTTCCCATATCGACCGCTTCGGGCCTATAGCATGCGGGGTGTCGATTTCATCCCCTCCGAAGACGACGGGCAAATTCGCAGTGGTCCCCATTACACGCCTCTCCTTCGCTCATTGTGAATTCAGTCAACGAAGTCAATCTTATTAACTTCCGCGCTGGTTCACACATGACATTTTCTTCAATTTTCTCGCCAACATCAAAAACATCAATTAGCAGCTCGAAAATGGGAAGGAGCGAATGACAGAGTCTGATAACGCAGACTTATTTGAAGCTGAGGGTAAATCTATTCTCCGGTTTCTGAATGTGTTCATTACAATTGCTTTTTCAAAGAAGACCTCCAAATAGCAAAGAAATTAAATTTATCTTGTAGAAATGTCCAGGAATTGTTTTTTTGTGTGTTTTTAATCCTGCCTCTATCTGCTGGCCTCAGTGGGCCATAGAAAACATGGTGGTGCTGCATTTTCCCAACTTCTTCCACAGAACTTCAAACCATGAAAAGCTAAATCCAACCCAAAAATTTATACTTTTAAAGAAATCCAACATTTTCCAACAATGGAAGCTCAGATAATAAATAACCCCTCTGACCATCCTATTTCCTCCAAAAAACATGTATAATGACTTAACATGCCACTTCTATTATAAAAGTAATTAAAAAATCAAATTATATAACCCTAACCATGACACATCTAGTAGTAAATCTTCTAATTTCTTTTCATTTAGTCTATCCTAATCTTATCATAAAATTAGATAAAGCTTCCACGTCTAAAATCAAATGTACTGAAATGTCTGGCAATGTATGTAGCATTGTATAGCAGCCATTCCTAAATTAACCTTGCTTTTGAATGCAATATTTTTGTTCCATTACTGAACTATGGATACATGATATACAATTTAAAAAAAACGAACCATATTTATGACCATAAAGTACATCAGCTCTTTTCAGTTGATCAGTTCCTGCTTTTTACATCACACATTACATCACTAAGTGCGTTGAAATATGAACCGCCACATTGATAAACCTTTCTTGGCATTTCCCAACATTGATGAACATGAAAATAAATCTCGGACAGTAACCTTTAAGTAAAAGGCTACATTTTGCTGAAATCCAAACAAGACGGCTTCCTCGTACTAGAGTTACATATCCGAGGGAGTGAACAAAAGCAACTTTAGTGGCCGAGAAAAGGCACTGGTAATACCGGGGGGAGAGGGCCGATCACATAAAGAGACACACGGATCACATTCCTCCGGCCCATTGATTTGTGATCTTTTGACATTATTTAGTTGCTTTTTATTTTCTTGGCCGTCTTTTCTTCCACGTCACAACAGACAGGGATGTCCAAACAAGCCACGCTGGGGATATCTACGATCTGTCAAAAGAGCAGGCTTTTCCCGGCACTGAAGCGGTGGAGTGCTCTGACACAGTGCCGAGAATCGGCGGGATGAAAATATCACTCTTTATAATGGGGCTAATCAGATTTCGGATTCTATTTGCCTTCTAGCCAAGGGGGGACTGCTGGTTTACAGCAAGTGGCTTGTAACCAATACACTTCACCCTAGTCCATCAGTCTAGGTTCTGTCCGCACCACAAAATAAATCCCTAAATGACATTAGGTCCAGGGACCAGCATTTTCACGTACAACAGAGTAAAGACGGCTAAAACATTCTGGCTGAATGGAGAACAAATGAGTCAAAGTGTATTCGCAATACCTGCTAGATAAATCCTGAACATAAAGCAGTGATCGTTTCCATTTAAGTGGGGATATGATCATATTCCTCATGTGTTTTCACTGGCCTGTAGCGGATTAGATCAGTGAGGAGGGTCAAATGGTTCTGTTTATCACCCTGTAATAATTTTGATGCAGATGACAGAGATTGTTTGTACGGCTGCGGGTGAGGGTTGATGACGTGCGGACACGCAAGCGCGCGCACACGCACACACACACACACACACACACACACACACAACAACACGAACAAACAGAGATATAAAGACGTCTGTATGGACTAAGCTGAGTAGTGCCGCTAAATACCATTAACCCATTAGATTGCTTTAATTAAACCCTCACAAAAGGATTCACAGTAAGGGATTTGTTTTAGGTGGTAGAGCAGGGCCAACCACACACAATTACTATTTTCAAGGCAACTAATGAGTGACAGAAATGTTTCTGTGACGTGACACTAATGGACTTTCAATGAGATAAAGAGCCAGACAGACGGTGGCTGTGACTTGCCACTGTCTGTTCTAGCGGATTCCTCTTCAACGAGCGATCAGGGTCACCCGTAGAACTCCCGCCGCTTACAGGAAACGTCTTATTTGTTCTTCACCAAATATAACTATCAATAACTCTGAAAGAGCAAGGCTCATGGCACATACTGTGGAGATTCAAATCATATCCTACTTACTTTCAGCACATTGATAGATAGAAACAGCAGTTACACACCTGGAAGTTAAAAATTCCTTCAGTATATTTCAGGATCCCTAATGCAAATACTTCTTTGTTAAATACTTGTGTGTGTATATATATATATATATATATATATATACACACACACACACACATAAATACATACACACACACACACACACACACACACACACACACACACACACACACACACACACACACACACACACACACACACACACACACACACACACACACACACACACACACACACACACACACATATATACACACACACATAGCATTCCATTTTTTATTCATTTCATATTCATTTTACAAGCAAGAAATTCGTCTTTTGTGTGGTGTGATTGGTGAACCTGCCATGGAGAATATATTCTACATCCAGGATAAGCACTAATATACACAAAGCACTAACCTTGAGCCCTGCTCATCACACATTTCATTCAGAATACTTCATATATGATCCTTTCGTTTAGTAACAATTTATTTATTTTTGTTAAACACTCTTTATAGAATGGTTATGTTAGATGAACACTAAATCTTAGAGTTGTTACTCTTTATAATCACTTCCATTTTTAGTCCATTAAAGTTTGTCCATGTCACTTGATTACTTCCCTTCGTATCTACCTTTCCAATTACTTTTAGAGTTTGGGATTTACAAATCTGCGCTTTCATGTCCCGTGTTGGCAGATAAGTCGCTGCTCCTGGCTATGAAAGCCACATTTTAATGAGCTGCGCTGGGGTTAATTGGTTCGCTAAGATCCCCGAGTCATGTGTTTCAATATGAAATTAAGCCATTTCCTGGAGTTTCCACAACGACTTATTTAATTAAACACTTCAGCCCAATTTTCATTTCACACAGAGTTGAAAAAATGGCTGCGTTGATCTCACTGTGTCTGTTTGTATGTTTATGTCCATGTTTGTTTGTTTGCTTAGCCTGCCTTCCCTTCCTATGATTACTGGGCCATATGTTCTTCATATATGGTGAAGTGGGTAAAGATGGCTCCCGTATAGACAGATAACCATAGAGGACCTGTGATGTGTAGATGAAGATGTGGGGTGGCAAACAGTGGCCCTAGTCACCCAGGGGGTGGTGAGAATACACAATTCCCATCTAGAATTCCCTAACTAGTTTATGTATTTAGGCTTCCTGAAAACACAATACGTCCAAAGGTTTTGAAAGGCAAAAATAACCATACTCCTACATTTTCTCTCCCTGCTTCTTACCACGCACGCACACAAGCACGCACGCACGCACGCACGCACGCAAACACGAACACGCACACAGCTACTGTCCCACTGAACATCTGCATTAGTCACTCGTTATGTTATTAGGACCTGCATGAGGGGAATCTGCTGTCTGAAATACCTTGTCATTAACACTAGTGCAGCGGTTTTCAGTACTCATGGTTCTCCACAATGCACCAAACACCTCACTTAACATCTGTAATTCAATCCATGTTCATTCCCCAGACACCAACCCCCTCATTAATGGATGGGTCCCATAGTGGCCCATTGGGCTTAATGCTTGGGTGCATGACACGTCCTGTCAGGATAACACTATGGCCTTCTATATCGGCAAGTTGATGAGGGCACCGTGTGGAGAGACGGGCGGGAAACTCACTCAGCACTAAAGGCACAGACATACACATACATAGACATACATAGACATACATAGACAAACACAGACATAGACATACATCGACATACAAAGACATACACAGACAAACACCAACATACATAAACATACACAGATATATACACAGACCTACATTGACCCACACAGACATACACAGACATACACAGACAAACACCGACAAACACCGACTTACACAAACACCGACATACACACAGACCTACATTGACCCACACAGGCATACATAAACATACATACGTACATTGACACACACAGACATACCCGGACAAACATAGACAAATGCAGACAAATACAGACACACACAGGTCTGGAATATGCAGCAGTTCAACACCAACCACAGATCCTGATTGAGGGAGACTGTTCTGGTGGCACTCTATATTTTCAGTCTATATATTCAGGCCGGGCCAGGCTGTATATGATAATTATGTGCTCTGTTTCTTTTCCTACGGGGGAGTGTCAGAGAAGGGCCTCCCAGTCATCCCAGTTCAGCAGAAGCTCTCTGTAATGAGGCTCTACTAGACTTTCTGGGCTCTGTCTTTCCCACCACGTTATAAAACAACTCCAGAGCAGCTGGGCCAAAAGCCTCTGCGAACGCTGTCACACTCAAACAGAGGCAAGTGCGAACACCCCACAAGGACAACAGGACATAACAGCTCCAAACCAACCACTGCTTACTCGTATAAACCCTAAACACAATTACTCCTCTTCTATTAGGTTACTCCGTTTCCACATCGATCAGCACCCATCGCTGGTTTTTACCACACGCAGTAGCCCTGTCGCTTTGGCGTCTGAAGAGTGACCGACGCAAACCAATCCAACCTGCCACCGAGAACGAGGCGAAGAGGAAAAAATGCCCAGTGGAGTGCGGCTGACACACTGCCATAACAGCCAGGCGGCCCTGCGCTCAGCTCCAATGTGATTATCTCCCTCTCCTTTCTGGCTGCAGGTTTCGGGGTCAGTGGCGCCACACACAAGCCCGGCCTTGCCATTTCAATGATTGAATTGCTTCCAGAGTTCTCAATCGATTGTGTTCAGTGACCCCCGAAGGGGCCCCTGTGGAGAATGGCCGCCACGTCTGACCATCCGGGGGGAAGCGCAGTCGCGCAACCCGCCCCTGTCCATTAACCAACAGCCGGTGCCACCAGGATGACTAGCTCCAAAATGGCCGCCGCACCAGGCAGCGCCGCTTTGTTTCGTTTTATTTACCCTCTAATGTAGTTCCGTAGCGGCGACTTATGTAATGTTTTTGTTTGATTCAATGGAATTTAAAAAGTATTTTTACACCTGACATTCTGGAAACCTCCGCAAAGACACAGAGACTGTGGGTTTTAATGTCAAACTGAATTAACTGGAAGAGAGCCCACAGACACGTAGCTGCCGGGCTGAACGGGTGAGATTCTCAGGCTTGTGCTCTCTTGTTCCGTTTGCTTGTTGTGAGGGAGGAATGTGTTGCCACAGCCTCCTAATTCAGCATGCACCCAGATACAACACACGCACACTCACCTTGCATCCTATTCAACCAACCTCAGACCAATCGGACGTACAAGCAGTCAATAAAAAAACATATACTCACATTAACACACTTAACCAGACTGATGCGCGCACTCACGCACACACACACACACACACACACACGTAGGCCTATGTACTGGGAGCCGAGAAACACTCCCATATACTTCAGTGCTGGCCTGCCTGCAGTTTGTTTAGCAACACTCCATTTGACGATGCCCAAAGGGTGCAATTAAGTCCAATTAGAGCCTGTCGGTTTTATTAAGAGGCACAGGCCGGCCAGGCTTGGGGGCAGCGAGGGGAGCTTGGGGTTGGGGGGGGGGCCAGCACCAAACACAGCCAGGCTGGCTGAGAGGAACAGAGCCAGTACTCTGAGGAGAGGGACAAAACGGAGGCAGACATCAGCGAGCCGAAACAGGCAATGGTCGGAACGCCGGACTAAACAACCTGCCACGGTGGAGGTGTGGAAAACCAAACCGGGTTCAAGGCTGTTCGCCATACCGTGACAACTTTAACCAGCTAACCGGACCACCAACGCTCGGGTGATTACGCTACAATTACTAGACCCACAGCAGTTAGCTTAGCAGAGTTAACAGCGGATGGATGGTGCTGACCCACACACTGACCATCCATCCTTGTGGGTTGAACTACCGATTACATCGGCAGGCGGATCAGTGCGCCAGTGCAGCCGTTCTGTAACGCTGAGCTTACAAAATATCAATCATGCTTTTCATGACAGCTGACTTGTCAATTGATCAATAGGGCAACGACAAAAGTAGCAGACGATAAATACCGCCTGTCTGAAATCTGACAGGAAAAACGCCTGACACAAAGCAATCTGGAGCGGGGCAGATACAGTAGACATGTGACCATGCCCTGGTATACTTGTGTGTGTGAATAGCGTAATACTACAGCTGTGATGGAACAAAACACCGGCGCATCTTTCATCAATCATCATCACATCAAAAACGTGCCTCAAATGAATGCGTCGTTTTCCACAATCGGGCCCCCCCTTTCGTCCGACCCCACCGCGGGAATGTTTACAGATAGCTATCGTTCGGTTTTCCTCACATTTTGCGCTTGGACACATTTCAAAAGACCAGGGTTTTTTATTTTGGCTCTCGCTGTGAGGAAATTTGCTCCTTAATGGCTTTCAAAACAGGAAGCCTGACAAAAGTGGAAAGTGAGAACGCTTCCATCCCAGTCACTTCAGCAGAAGCATCCTTGAGGGTGATGGGAAACGTAGTTCCATCACTGTGGTGCCAGTCGTGTCAGTCACAATGACCTTCATAGGCCAGAACAAATCACACTACTGCTTCATTTTTAAGTCAGAACAACGCCTAGGCGTTTTCTGTGGTGTATTTACAACTCAATGCCATCCTCACTGCTTTGGGCATGCCACCAATAGTCTTTGCGGCCCAACAAAAAGAGACCTAAACGACAGCTACACGCATTTTCGCACAGTTGGATAAAACAAACCCTAACCGCACAACTCAACATCGCCAAATAACTCATTTTTTTCCCAGGATGTTTTGAAGTCGTTCTTTTCTTCTCTTCTCTATCTCTCTGGGTAAAACAAATCTCTTATTTTTTGGGTCCAAACCCCCCCCTCCGCATTCTCCCTCCCTCTGTGCTGTTCCAGTGTATGGAAGTGTTCCCTCCCATTGATTTTCCCAGCCGGGGCCCTTGGTAACACGAGGCACTTCCTTGACAGTGTCATCTCCCGTACCGTTCTTTCTTTTAACTGTGCTTTACTCTAGTGGCGCAGTGTACTAAACTGCTGGAGAGGAGGGGGGAAGAAAGAAGAAAAACCGGTACCTACACTCCAAAGTTTCATCTATTGATTTGTGTTTAATGCAGATGGGGGTTGTGTGTGTGTGTGTGTGTGTGTGTGTGTGGGGGGGGGGGGGGGGTTAGTTCAAAGCTGCAGAGATCCTGGTTTGATCCAGTAGGGGTTCTTGGCAGTTGTGCTGGCAGGACTATATGTGTGCATTTGTCTACACCGGGCTCTGGGTCCCTTTGTTCTGCCCTCTACGGTAAAAACCCAGATTCCAGGAGGTCAAAATGCCCCTCAGACGTGGCGGGCAACTCGGTTACCACACGATGACATCAGAGCGTGCCAGCGCATGACCTTCGCTGCTGGGCCCTCTTGGACTTGAATGCTACCAGGATACATTCACTGTGGGCACAGTCAAAAGGAACAACAGCAGACAGCGAGGTGCTGGTTTTTTAAATGTTGAGTGAAGGGAGCCGGTAGAGGGAAAAAACGTGGAGAGACCGGACAACGTAGCTGAACAGCGGTGATAGGGAGAGGGGAATGAACTGAGGTTTTAACAGCGTCTATTCATTTCCCATTATGGAGCAAGACACGAAGAGCAAGGGGAGACAGAGGAAAACAGCTTGGGCAGAGCGACAGATGAGAGAGGGAGCGAGGGATGGTGGGAGTCTTTGCGGTGGCCATTAATTCCCATGAAGAGCAGAGCTGTAGACTCATTCAGCCAGTCCTCTCTGTGATGTGCAGCTGTGTCCACTGGGGGCTACAATTAGCCCATCAAACTCATTCCAGTCGGGACTCTGCGCTGCCTCTCAAACCCCTTCGCTCTCTAGAGCCTCCTCCTCCAAAGAGACGGGCAACTTGTAAGACTGGGGGAGGTAGCCTTTGAAGTTCCTGGAGCTGCCGAGGCCTCCCTTTTTGCTTATATAAAGGGTGAGGAGATATAACAATTAAAACAGCGAGAGAGAGAGAGGCAGGCCCACACCACGGCACGCACCCACAGCGCACAGGCTCGCGCCAATGCAGGGTAGAGTGTGCGCTGTGAGGGCGCCCGCTCAGAAGGTGGGCTACGAAGGAGGAGAGGAACACGAGGTGTTAGCACGGTGGCTAACGGATTAGCGCCGACAGACAGCATGTTACAAGTCGTGAAGGAGTCGGACGTATTTCCTAGCCAACTGAATTGTCTCTCTGTAGCTCCTGTGATGATCGCCCATCCCTTCATCACTGTACAGTAACTGGTGTCACGGGTCCTCCAGCTGGTCGGTCAAGACGCAGTGTTTGGAAGTGACCCGTGTAGCATAAGACACCCCTCCACTCCGGTCTGCTCTGGGAGGGGGGGGTGCTCTGTGGCAGCCTTCCAGGTAATTATGCAGCGCTGAATACCAGCCCAGATAGAGTGTACACACACACACACACACACACACACACAC
>JACXGJ010009411.1:0-24359 GCA_016801105.1 Esox niger
ACCTATAGATGTACATCTCCTTCACTTCACCTATAGATGTACATCTCCTTCACTTCACCTATAGATGTACATCTCCTTCACTTCACCTATAGATGTACATCTCCTTCACTTCACCTATAGATGTACATCTCCTTCACTTCACCTATAGATGTACATCTCCTTCACTTCACCTATAGATGTACATCTCCTTCACTTCACCAAGAGATGTACATCTCCTTCACTTCACCTATAGATGTACATCTCCTTCACTTCACCAAGAGATGTACATCTCCTTCACTTCACCTATAGATGTACATCTCCTTCACTTCACCAAGAGATGTACATCTCCTTCACTTCACCTATAGATGTACATCTCCTTCTTAAGACATTTACACATTATATCAACATCAAATCAAAACGTATTATTTTTTGCCACTGATCAATACAAAACGTCCATAATATTAAAGTGAAAAATAAAATATAACAAATGTTCTAAATTAAAAGTCCTCAAGCTCCTTCAAATCGTATGGAGAACAGAGGTGAACAGTACTTTTCAACGCTTTCCATATATTCTCATTTGGATTGAAGTCCAGAATTAGACCCGGCCACCTGATTCCCCGTTCAGCCTGAAACCACTCCAATGTGGGTTGGCTATATGTTTCCAGATGTTCTACATTTGTAATTAATTTAGAACCATTTGCAGATTTTAATTTGGGGTATTTTTGCATTTTAGTCAGTGGCAATAACTCCTGTTAAAATCTATTCTGATTTCATGGCAATAAAATGTGGAAAAGTCCAAGGGGGTGAATACTTTATAGGGCCACTGCGGAAACATGTGTGTGTGTGTGTGTGTGTGTGTGTGTGTGTATGGGCTAATGAGTGTGTGTGTGCATGGGCTAATGAGTGTGTGTGTGTGCCTTACCCTACCGATCCAAAAGTTATTAACTAAATAACCCCACTGTTCTGTCAGCAGTGATCAGAAGACATCTCTCACACACTAACAGTTGTGTTCTCCAGAGAAGGGCTGGCTTTCACTGGGCCTGGTGGGGAATGCTAACAATGTGATGGTCATTTGCATGACAACGGTCTGGAGCTGGACCAGCCACACCCACTCCCCGCCCATTTCAAAACGCTCAGCTGACTGCAGCATACAGAGCCATATGTACTGCCCAGGGTTGCACTTTCAAAGGGTCCTTTCAGGGATTCTCAATTTCCTGCAAATTCCCTCTCCATTCCAGGATTCCTCCATATGGGATATTGGTAAAGCCAGGAATTGTATTGAAAGTTGCATTTAGAACATTTTAAATTAGGCTGTATATTGATGATCACTATAACTTATTTTTCTGTTGAAAATCAGGGTTTTAGGACTGCGGGGTGATCACCAGCCAACATGGCGGTTTTAGGACTGTGAGGTGATCACCAGCCAACATGGCGGTTTTAGGACTGCGAGGTGATCACCAGCCAACATGGCGGTTTTAGGACCGCGAGGTGATCACCAGCCAACATGGCGGTTTTAGGACCGCGAGGTGATCACCACCCAACATGGCAGTTTTAGGACCGCGAGGTGATCACCAGCCAACATGGCGGTTTTAGGACCGCGAGGTGATCACCAGCCAACATGGCGGTTTTAGGACTGCGAGGTGATCACCAGCCAACATGGCGGTTTAAGGACCGCGTGGTGATCACCACCCAGCATGGCAATTTTAGGACTGCTAGGTGATCACCACCCAGCATGGCGGTTTAAGGACCGCGTGGTGATCACCACCCAGCATGGCGGTTTTAGGACCGCGAGGTGATCACCACCCAGCATGGCGGTTTTAGGACCGCGAGGTGATCACCACCCAGCATGGCGGTTTTAGGACTGTGAGGTGATCACAACCCAGCATGGCGGTTTAAGGACCGCGTGGTGATCACCACCCAGCATGGCGGTTTAAGGACCGCGGGGTGATCACCACCCAGCATGGCGGTTTTAGGACCGCGAGGTGATCACCACCCAACATGGCGGTTTAAGGACCGCGAGGTGATCACCACCCAGCATGGCGGTTTTAGGACCGCAAGGTGATCACCACCCAGCATGGCGGTTTTAGGACCGCGAGGTGATCACCACCCAGCATGGCGGTTTTAGGACCGCGAGGTGATCACAACCCAGCATGGCGGTTTAAGGACCGCGAGGTGATCACCACCCAGCATGGCGGTTTTAGGACCGCGAGGTGATCACCACCCAACATGGCGGTTTTAGGACCGCGAGGTGATCACCACCCAGCATGGCGGTTTTAGGACCGCGAGGTGATCACCACCCAACATGGCGGTTTAAGGACCGCGTGGTGATCACCACCCAGCATGGCGGTTTTAGGACCGCGAGGTGATCACCACCCAGCATGGCGGTTTTAGGACCGCTAGGTGATCACCACCCAGCATGGCGATTTTAGGACCGCTAGGTGATCACCACCCAGCATGGCGGTTTAAGGACCGCGTGGTGATCACCACCCAGCATGGCGGTTTTAGGACCGCGAGGTGATCACCACCCAACATGGCGGTTTTAGGACCGCGAGGTGATCACCACCCAGCATGGCGGTTTTAGGACCGCGAGGTGATCACCACCCAGCATGGCGGTTTTAGGACTGTGAGGTGATCACCACCTAGCATGGCGGTTTAAGGACCGCGTGGTGATCACCACCCAGCATGGCGGTTTAAGGACTGCGGGGTGATCACCACCAAGCATGGCGGTTTTAGGACTTCTAGGTGATCACAACCTAGCACGGCGGAGGTAAACATCCTCAGATGCACGGCATACAAGAATCCCATTTTCAAAAAGACACATCCTAAAGGAAAACCCTAGATATGGCTATGGACTGTTGTGAGCCCCTCCGGCCACACTCACTACAGTCTAGGAGAGATGGAGGCACTCTGTTGCACTCTCCACCTTCTCTGTCTACATCCTCCAACTCCATCGATCCACCGTTTAAACCCCACCTTCTTTGTCTTCATCCTCCAACTCCATCCACAGTGTCAACCCCTCTCTCACATTATCTGTAATGCCATCTGCAGATAGACATAGAGAACGAAGGAGAGAGAAGGGGGGAGAAAGAGAGATTGAGGGGAGTTGTGGGACAGTAGAGAAGCTTGATGCAGGCAGCAGCCTCTGGAAACAAAGGCGTTGTGATTTATAACCCGGCAGTGAGCTCATAAATCACACCTGCAGCGCCGTGCCTTTAAACGCCCTGCGTCCTGACAGCGTTTACCTTTTATAAATGATTGGGGTTTACCTCCCATGGTGCACGGGCTGGAGCACGCTTTCTTCCACTCTTTTCTGTCTTTCCCTCTTTCTTCACCTATTTTTCTTACTCTTTCCCTTCCTCTCCCTTCATCTATGACTATTTTCTCTCAATCTGCCTAGTTCTCTCCTTCTCTGCATCATCTTCATCTTCCTCAGACCTCCTTTCTGGATATCTCCACTACATTTGCTGTCCCAGTGCATGATGGGATACCCCCACTGGCACCCAGCTCTCTCCTCTCCCCTGGTGTTGTCGTCCGTGGGGATGAGGACGACTAAAGCGGCTTAAATGGAGGCACCGCGCATCTTCCTCCGTTAGGAAATTAATGTGTCAGTCTACAGCCTATCTGGCTTTTTCATAACCACTTTTGTGTGTGAAAAATGTGTAAAGAGGGGTGAGACGCACACACACACACACGCGCGCGCGCGCAACCACACAGAACAACACACAATCACACAACACACACATTATGACACACCTGTATGTCCCAGAGGGGGGAGTTGAAAAGAAAGGGGTAGTAGCAGAGGGGGGGGGTAGCAAGGTGGGGGGGAGTTGCTGGGCGGGGGGAGTAGGGAGGGGGTCGGGGGGTACACTGGTCCAGCTGCAGGAGTGTGGATCAGCCTACAGAAAGAGGAGACGTCTTGAGGCTATTACTTATCCAGCACAGCAGCAAAGGTTTGCAGATATTATATACCTGCTGTCTCCACATAATAGCCCTGGGTAGGGTGGCGCTGTCTCACACACACACACACACACACACACACACACCCCATAGCAGCTCGCACCTCGCCTCACTGAGTTAAAACAGATGAAAGACCTGGTAAATGAAATCTGACTCAACGGTTTAAAATGCGCCACTGCAGCAAATGGCTGCAGCAGTAGAACAAAACGACAAAAGGTTTCAGAATTATATTGAATATTCCTTATAAGGACTTTATACATTAATATGAGGCCTCAACTCCTTTTGCCTTAATGTTACCATGGTGAAGACAGCCTTACGTCAGGGTCCACATTCAACATCAATATCTGGATATATTGGTTACATGCTGTCTACATTTCACTGCACAAGACAGAGCAGTGTAGGAAGTATTATACAAGAACAAGTCGATTTTAACATTCTGGACACACATTGAAAACACATACACACACTCACACACACACACTCACACAGACAAACACACACACACCCTCACACACCCTCACACACACACACACACACACACACCCTCACACACCCTCACACACCCTCACACACCCTCACACACCCTCACACACACACACACACCTGTCCAGGAAAGCTGAAAGCTATAAGTCGATGTCTGAGTCTCTTATTTCTGACTTCATCTTTGGCGGTTTTGTCAGACAGGACAAGATACTGACCTGAGTTATGATGTTGTAAGCCATTACGGAAATACACTATTTCTGTGGCAAGAATTCAGGAAATATACAAACATTTAATTACACTGCACATTAAGAGTATGAAATTCTGCCAAAACAGAAAGGGTGATTTACGTTATGGGTGATTTCATCTCCTTGAGCCAAATGTTGTGTAGATTATCATATAAAATGGTCATTTCCCAGAGATATCTTTTGACAAACAAGTCCAAACAACTGAAATGTTTATGACACACTATATATTTATCAGTGTTAAAGAAATTCTACATGGATAAAAACCAATCGCTTTCCAAAAGTACTGTACTCAACAACTTATATCTCCTAGTAACTTCTTAGTATCTGTGCTTTGGCTGTCTCATTTAGTCAGAATTCCATCTGTTCAATCGCTACACACTTGATCTTCTCTCTAAACCTCCGGTTCTTATTCCGTTCCAATTCTTCATGGCAAGAAATTAAAAGGAGAACCAGAACCAGCCGGACGAGATGAATCAGTCCTCCAGTCATTTCGGCTTCCATTTTAACGTGACAGTTGTCCTTTGTATTTGTATTGGATGGGCTACAATGGAAAGGAGAAATCCGAAGCAAATGCAAACTATATCGGTGCCAGGATGCTAGCAGGCCCATGCTGATCTAAACACTCGGAAACAGACTCGGTTGGAAAACACACTTGAACCATTGCGAAGACAAGGGAAATGAGGGTTTACTGGTGCCTGTTGACATTAATGTTACCAGGAATGTCCCCAAAAAGACAAAAAAAACATGGTATTTCTCTGATAAATTAGAAAAAACACAATGCTAGCGGCATTCCATAACAAACTAGCAACTTTTGTTTCCGAATTTATCAACAGGCTAAAGACATGCACACGTTTGAATGGTTCGCTGTAGGAGATAGCAAAACTGTCTTTCCTCCTGACTTTCAGCTAGGAAGGTGTCGTTAAGCCTGACATGTTGAGTGTCAGTCACTGCACAAAATCTGATCCAGAAACACACTGACACACCAACTTGTGGTGACGTCATAAATAAGGAACAGTTGGGTGCATTGACCAGACCCAATAACAGGTTTTCAGGTTCACGCTCTATTTGACTCGATGGCATGGTCAAAACAGCACCCCTCCACTACGTGTCCAGTCCAGAAGATATCTATACAGAAACAACTAACACACATGCTCCAGACCAAGAGGTGAATGCTTGGCCCCCTAGTACATAGCACGGCCCTGAGTGAAGCTACAGGGGACCATGCTGGCTTGACATTTCAGTGACCTGACCTTCATGTTGAGTCTCCTCCTTGTCAGGTAAGTGTGTAGGAGTCCAGTTGAATCCAGTTCACAGTAAAAGGGGTGGAGACTGGTTGGCTCCCTGTTCAGTTGCTCTAGGTTAAGTTCTGTTGCCCCTGGCTCAGTTTGCTCAGTGGGTTTTTCAGACTGTGGAGGCACATACGGAACTCCACTCAGATGCTATTAATTAACTATTCATAAGGGTCCAGGGATGAAGAATGTGTTTACATCATGGTTTCAGACACAGAAATATCTCCTTTTATAGTTATCAAATCGTACACACCTTGGAGAGGCATTATTGTGTAAGGGTTTGGCTATTTTAGCGAACGTGAGACTTGGAAATTCTTTTCAATCTTGCCCCGCTGTGGCGTTTAAAGAAATGACACATCTCTGGTGCATTGCCCAAAAAAGTATTTTAGTTTTATGATATTCTAATAAACGCAGGCTTAAATTCTGTCAAGTCGCAGTTTGGGGCTGAGTAAGTCTTAAAGGCCATCATACAACAATGAAACATGAAATAAATTGGTTGAAAATATTTTAAAGACAATAAATCTTTTGATGGAAAAAGTTGAAGTTGATGTGCAACATAAGTGGTCCACGGATGGATTTAATTAGCTGAACCACCTTGAAGGAACTGAAAACACCTCACTCAAGCTCCAGCACCATGGAACGCTTTGTGATTAGGTAGGAATGTGTTTGAATGTGGGCTCATTTGGTGAGGTGAGGAACAGTACCGTACCTCCTGGATATGCCCCTCCTGCTATTAGGGAGTCATACAAGGGCAAGTTAACAACTATTTGTATGTCAGGTCAAATCAATCTCATGACTCAAGTTGAGTTCTCAGAACTTCGGGAGCATGTTAGCAACAATAACAATGCTAACATCATAATAACCAAACAGCAACAGTTATAAAGTACAACTTCAATACACGTCAATGGTAGAAAGTAGCTATAGCACAGAGCGGCTGCAGATTCCACAGCCGTTTGACTTCAGATGTTTACAGTGAGCTTCATCTATCTCCCACTTCCTGTCGACACTGCAACGACAGCTCCAGCAAAGAGGACATATGTGGCTCAACATTCCAGGTAAAGAAATATATAAATAAATATAAACACTGGCTACAGTGCTGTTTTCCCCCCCTCCCCTCCCCACGTCTCTACACAGAGAAGTAATGAGGGGCTACCTGTAATTACAACCAGCTGCTGTCTTCCCTGACGAACGCTAATTGCCAATAATGATTTTGGAGAGCTGTAAAATGTGCAGGCTGATGCTCGGTTCTCATGGAGAAGAGGAGGGGTGCAGCTCGTGGTAACATCCCTGTGCCGTCCACAGTGGGAAGACATGGAGCAAGGCTAATACCTGCTGCTGACTTATCACAAGTTCCAGTCACCTGTTTGCAGTGGTCTTTTCATGAGCTGATAACAGCTTTATTACCGTCATAATGTGCAGGTGGAAGTTCAAAGGTCACACATGTGTCATGGCCCGCCCTGAAGAGGGGAGCACGGATGTTGGATCTGACAAGACACCTTTAAAGATGTGTATAATTAAAAGACAACTGAGCTGCTAATTAATAAATGGTTAGCCGTGTTTGGCAGTGTTGCAGTAATGACGACTCTCATAGAGACTCTGGCAGGGTGAAATTGAATTATACTAAAGCAGGAGACGAAAAAATCGGCATGGTACAGATTTGAGGCAAGGCCAAAATAAAATCCCATAGCGCAATGCAGCCCAGCATGATATGACGGCACACCTGGCTCAAACACAGGATGGGTATTACAACTCCACAATCGACACATGATGTGGTTTCTCTGCAGGAAATGTGACTATGACTAGGTGACTATGTAACTATGTTACTAGATGACTATGTGACTAGATGAGTATGTGACTAGATGACTATGTAACTATGTGACTAGATGACTTGATGACTGACCACATAACTATGTAATTAGATGACTATGTGACAGTGTGACTAGGTCCCTAAATGACTAGATGACTAAATGAATATGTAACTAGGTGACTAGATGACTATGTGATTAGGTGACTAGATGACTAGGTGACTATGACTACGTGACTAGATGACTATGTGACTAGGTGACTGTGACTAGATGACTATGTGACAAGATAACTAGCTGACTATGTGACTGTGACTAGATGATTAGTTGACCAGGTGACTATGGTAGGTAGTAGATATATTTGGTGTTTTGAGCTCTAGGAATGATTGATTGGATATAAATATTCTAAACACACCTGTTAAAATGCCAGGTTTTTGTGATGTAAAAGAATGAGACTACCTTTAATGTGACCTATAACGTGAATAATTCAATTGGAAAACAAACTGAAAGGTGTAAAATCTAAAACTCACAATAACCATTAGTGTGCACACCCTTAAACCAATACTTTGTTGAAGCACCTTTTGATTTTATTACAGCACTCACTCTTCTTGGGTAGGAGTTTATTAACATGGGACATCTTGATGTGGCAATATTTGCCAACTCTCCTTTGCAAAAGCTTTCCTAATTTGTCAGTTTACAAGGACATCTCCTGTGCACAGCCCTCTTCAGATCACCCCACAAATGTTCAATTGGATTCATGTCGGTGCTCTGGCTGGGCCATTCCAAACCATTAATCTTCTTCAGGTGTTTTGGTGGATTTGGATGTGTGCTTCGGGTCATTGTAGTGCTGAAAGGTGAACTTCATCTTCAGCTTTCCAACAACGTCTGAAGATTTTGTGCCAAAATTGCCTGGTATTTGGAACTGTTCATGATTCCCTCCACCCTAACCAAGGCCCTGGTTCCAGCTGAAGAAAAACAGCCCCAAAGCATGATGCTGCCACCACCATGCTTCACTGTGGGTATGGTGTTAGTTGGGTGATGCACAGTGTTATTTTCGTGCCAAACATTACTTGGAATTATGGCCAAAAAGTTCAACCTTGGTTTCAAAAAACCATAACACATTTTCCCACTTGCTTTTGGGAGACTTAATGACATTTTCAGCCAGGCCGAGATGGTTTTTTTTGTAAGAAAAGTCTTCCGTCTTGCAACCTTACTGCATAGCCCGTTCATCTGAAGAATACGGGACATTGTTGTCACATGTAGCACACTTGCCAGTACTTGCCAGAAATTCCTGCAGCTCCTTTAATGTTGCTGTAGGCCTCTTGGAAGCCTCGCTGACCAGTTTTCTTCTCGCATTTTCATAAATTTTGGAGGGACGTCTAGATCTTGGTAATGTCTCTGTTGTGACATATTTTCTCCACTTGATGATGACTGTTCCATTGTGTTCCAAGGTATGTTTAATGCTTTGGAAATCATTTTTTACCCTTTTCCTGACTGATATCTTTCAACAATGAGATCCGTCTGACGCTTTGGAAGCTTTCTGCGGATCATGGCTTTTGCTCTGAAATGCACCTAAGAAAATATCAGGAAAATCCTACTACAACAGCTGAACTGTATTTTAATGCGATTAATAGGTTAATTCTGAACACAGCCACATCCGCAGTTATAAGAGGGTGTGCAAACTTATGCAACCAGGTAATTACTACGTTTTTTATTTTTCACCCTCAAAGATTTCAGTTTGTTTTTCAATTGAATTGTTCACATTATAGGTTAAATTAAAAGTAAAAAATGTTCTGACATGATTTATCTAAACATGAAGTCACTGCCGTTAATGTAACTGCCGTTTTTGTATATGTCAAATTTGTCCAGTTCAGGTGTAATTTATTTTTATTTGATGTCATTACGTTGATCTGGTTGTATTTGACCTTATTGGGCTCTTGATTATCTGTGCCGTGTTTTCACAAATCCTCAAATTTGTTTTCCAAGTCCACATGATCTCATTGACTAAAGGAGGCTCAGTTAAATTAAGTTACAATTTTATTGTGTTATTTTCACATAAAGAAGGCGTGATTGGTTTTGTTTAAAATATGTCTCAATCACAGGAAATTCAATTGACCGACCAACAAAAACAGACCGTTCTGTAATTAATCTGGACACTGTTTCTTCACAGAGAGACAGACAGAGAGAATTGTAGAGAGATAGATAGAGACAGACACAGAGAGAGACGGAGAGTAAAAGAAAAAGCTCTGCACTGTTCTTTTATCTTTATCGGATGTGGCATTGATTCTTTACTAGTCTGTCAGATAACTGGATAGTTATACAGGATGTGCGATTAACCACTGAATAAAGGCCCTTTATGAATGTCTTGCTGAATGTTTACAGAGCACACTATGTTTTTATCTTTCCCACCCAGTAGAAACTGTAAAGTTTTAGTCATAGAAGACTTACAGTATATTTACTAAGCATCGTCAGTGTTCACTCCTCCGACACTTACAGAACAGGACTTGAATTCAGTCAATCCACCTCTCAGGGATATAACTGCTTTAAGATACCATGCTCTTAAAAGGGCTTTTTTTCTCACCTTAAAGTTTTGTAATGTATAGAACATCTTGCTTGTAGCACCATGTTACGTGGGGATCTGGGTTTCTATGTTTTCCGTTAATAAAACATTAGATGATGTCAACATATTAAGATTAAACTACATTAAAGGTCTGAAAAAGTTATAATACTCAATTTCAATAATAACTGAGTGGCCATCTTGTCCATCCTGTAAGAAAGGTTCTGATTGGTCCATACTGTAGGTGGTGTTGTAATGAGGAATATTTGATGGCTAGGCCTAGAAACATTGTGTTCTGGTCTGTAACTGTCTTTAAAGTTATTATGGCTTTGAAACCATTTATTGACAAGCTGACAACACTTTGATGAATGTATTTACTTGTGACCCATCGGTCTTATTGACCCTGGGTTTCATGTTTAGTCATGGTTATTTGTGAGAAGAATGGTGAGTGTGTATTTGTGGAAGGGCTGTACATTTAGGAAACAGGTTTATCCCTGCAACATGGCTATTACATTGCCGTACCAACACTGAGGTAAACAAGTTTGTTTTGTGGTTTTGATGAAGTACAATGACTGATGCTCATAAGATGTTAAAAAGTTATGGTCTTTAAGAATATATGGTAAATTTTCTATACTGTTCATATTTAAAGTAAAGGAAAGTAAAAAATGTAATGTACATAGGAACTGAAAAAGAAAGTATTTAGCAATTACAGATTGCCACATTAAAGACATAACTTGAGGTTAAAACACATATTTGGCTTCACACTTCAACACCATGATCAGAACACGAACTTTAAACAAGGTCAGCCATTAAAACTTGTCTTACTTGGCGGATTAAATATGACCATGAGAAACATAGTTAAACATTAGTGTACTTAGGACATCAAAGGAAATACCAGTGGATAGATTAAAAAAATGCCAAGCAAACCACACAGCCAAGAAAGAACAAAAGGAACAACCTGTAACGTCTACACACTTGGCAAAGAGCTTAGTTTTATGGACACTAATGTTTGCCAGTGGGACTTTGAACACTTATTACAATGGGAACCTTTTAGGTTACAATCATGTACAAGTACTCCTGTTATCTTTATTTAAATGGTTAACAGTTAATGTTGTGTGTCCACATTGTAGTAATGGTTATTTGACTTGCTTCTTTCGAGTAGAATATAATATTTGCAGAAGGTAACACCTCAAAATAAAAGTGTTTATTTACATACTATATCCCTAAAATGATTACATCCTTTCAGTTGACTGCATTAGTAAGAAGTGCTGTGAAAAATAGATCACAAATTTCAAATAATGCAGATTAATGAAATGAACAATGACTACATGCGGTGAAATTGCCTTAATTTCTGCATAACAAGTAGTTTTGCATTAGAGATTATATAATCTCCTGCTTTCAAAACAAGCCCAAGGCTTTCCAAGAACTTCTTCCTACACTTAGCAACGAGCTGAGCACCACAGTTGAGGTTTGAGTGGCTGGACTTTAGACCAACTGAGGGGGTGCTATCAGCAGAGGGGCTCCTGTAAAGTAAACAAACACAAGTTGTCTGGTGAGCCATCTTAGTTGGACAAACGGTGTGGGAAAGAAAACATTTCTAGCAGAAAGGCTTCCGCAATCTTTAACTCTCCCAAATTGGGAATGGCCATGGGGAGTCCCCATGATTATTATGGACTCATACTAGATATGACACAGAAACGTGTGTGAAGGGACGTGATTTAAACCAAAACACAAAGCAATATTCATATTGTTTATGACATATTAAAGTGACTCAAAGCGTCTCACACTTACACCAAAAAAGATTGTACTTTCACCAGTAACAGCACTTGTTTGGCACGGAGTTTCGCGTTAATTACCAGTTTATATTTCTTCCAGGTCATGGGTCAGGACAAAGAGTGACAATTTCAATGTTTGCTAGTGTTAATAGAAGTGTTAATTTATTATGTAAATGTTATTTAAATGAAATCGTGACGATCTAAAGAGGCTCTATGAACCAGTTATAGAGTCATTGTGGATGCAGTATTTTGTTTGTTATACCTGGACTCTGGCCCCTCAAACAATTTCCTTCAAGGAAATGTGTGATAACACCTGGCATGGATTATCGAGTGAAGCGCTGTCAGGTACTGACATTGGTAGATTTACAGGAAATGACATTTCATATTAGTAACCACAGAGTGAGAACACGGGGAGAGGAGACAGTGGGTATAATTGAAATTGGAAGCATTCATGGGGGAGAGAAATTGAGATGTTGTCAACGACTCGTTCTTATCGTCATCTGGGCTCAGTGCAAAAGCAATTAAAGAGTCAAAAGGAATGTGTGTGGATTCGTGAAGGAACCAAGAGTGCAGAACGCAAGTGAACACGGCCTCCTATGGGATGAAAAGCAACGGGGCCAGATCGGAGCAATTTGCACAGTATTAAAAAAACACCAATTTGTTTATATTTCTTTTTTATTCAAATTTAGAACACTACAGAGTATTTGTTTCATATGTCATAATTTGAGTTCGGGAAAAAATGTATCCCATGTTGATTTGAGACAACATTTTGTTGGCATCCTTTGTTTTAGTGTTTCAAAGAAACGTGCAACAATATGGCTACCGTACTTGTTCTGTCGCTTTTGTATACAAATACACTGTCCTGCTGTGATCATGAAGGGTTTGGATCTAGTCGTTTTATATCTGCTATTTCTATACTAGATTTTCAAGGACACTCATACCTCAATGTGATATTGCCATTTTCTGTTTTTGTGAGGTGATGGTTGCAATATAAACATGTATGGAAGGTATGGCTGATGCCTCAAACGATAGCAAGCAAATTACAAAAAATGCGGTAGAGAAATGGGCCTGATAGCAGCCGAGCCACCAGGGGGGGAGTCTGTAGGAAGGGTGATACACTTTCACAGACAATTCATCAAACCCCATTTCTTTCAGCCTTCAACAAAGTTGGCAGTGACTCTGCGTGGTGCGAACATGAACAGTCAATGGAAGCTCAATCAGATGGTAGATTACAGCTGGGGTTGACAACCACGTCCCAAAGGCATCAACCAGAGAGAAAGAAGACGGAGAGACTAGAGACGAAAGAGTGTGGGGAAAAACATGGAGAGAGCAATTGAAAGACAAAGAGGCAAGGAAAGAGAGAATAAGTGAACCAGAAGAATGAGTAACGAAGGCGTGGGAGAGGGAGGGAGAGGAAGGAGGAGTGTTATATTTAGGTGGTGTCTTGGTGGCGGGGAGGCATGGAAACAAACAGGTGGCAGGGGAGAAGGTTAAGCCTGCTTCTGTGGTGGGTGTCTCTGGAACCCCGTGCTGTGTGGACAGATGTGTGGACGCTCTATCCCTCTTTCGCTTTTTCTCTCGTTCTCTCGCTTCGATTCCCCTCCTCCATCTCACCCGTCTGGGCTGCCAAGCCCTGCTAGCCTGTGTTCAAAACGCACTCATTTTTCGCTCTTTGTTCTTAGTTATTTTTGGACTCTGACAATGCGGTGAACATTTTCTCTCTCTGAGGAAAATCACGTTTCTGCCCCCCCCCCATCTCATTTGTTCTATGGCCATATTGGAGAACAATGCTCACAATTACTGCTGGTGCCTGGCCTTGTGTGCCGATGCTGCTAATATCAGGATTAGCCCACAACCAAGCATTTGTTGGAGCTGTTAAGTTGTTCAGGGAGCTTGTGACGTGTCACATGCTGGCTCTGAGTAAATTGCACTGGTGCTTGAGGCTTCTTGACGTCTCAGGTATTACGATGTATTCAGGATGTTGTCTCTGTGAGCAGGCGTTCCGTTGGGTCTTTGTTTTCGCTTGTGAGACATTTCACTGTGGGGTGATGTGGCAGATGTTTCCACATCACGTCTGCAATCAGATGTTTCCACTGTTAGCTCCCCAGACTGATTTATCAGTCAAAGGACTAACCAGCCGAGAGTCAAAGTTACCGTTATCTACAGAAGAGACATTGGCTGTATAATCAAACTGTCACAAAACCGAGAGAAAAACATTTCCCCGAGCCAAAGTGTGGAAACGGCCAACGTGTGTGTGTGTGTGTGTGTGTGTGTGTGTGCTTCACAAAATGGAAATGGAAATCACCTGTGTTGACACATCACAGGCTGTAGTGTGTCAATGAGCTGCTCTGCACCTGTTGTCACACACACATATATACACACACACACACCTGATGATCAGTTGACAGAATGGCTACATCAGCTGCGTCCACTCTTGTTCCATTCATTAACATGTGACTACAACTGCCTGGCCTGGGGCCGGAAACAAGTTTCAGTCCAACAAGCATACAGGGCAGTAGAGAAAGAGAGAAAGAAGGGAAAGAAGAGACGAATAGAGCAATACACAATGTACTATACAGTATATACATACACTTTATATATCTATATATATATATATATATATATATATGAAAACAGGTTTTTACATATATATATTTTAACATATTTGGAGCGTCAGCTTTTTGACATGGCCACATGTTCTCTTCAACAATGTACTGGTACAAAATGGAATTCATGTTTCATGATGGCAAGACTCAATGACGGCCAGACCTAGGGGCAGAAAAGCAGCCCCAAACCATAATGCATCCACCTCCAAGCTTTATGGTTGGTATGAATTTATTCTGTTTTGTTGTTTGGTCAAACATGCTGTCTGGCACTGTGCCCAGAAAAACTTCATCTTTGACTATTCTTAATTTAAACAATTTATGGTGTGGCAAAGCTGGCAGTGTACTAATGTTTTCCATACAATGAAATTGCATCTCTGTGGATTTTATTTGCATCAACTGTGACATTTGGTTAACTTTATCACTGAATAGGGCAACTTTGGCGGGCATGTAATTCCCGACAGTATATATACATATGTAAAGTATATTTGATATATAATGTCTATATACTTGTGTATAGATATATATACATATATAGATATATAAATATATATATATATATATATATATATATACATGACACCCATAAAATGTCTTGTGACATTATATATATACATATATATATTGCAAGAGACATAGATGGATCAGATTTACAGATATTATTACTACAAGTTTGGCGAGTGTTGCCACGGTTTTGGAGGTCAGCAGGGACTTTAGGATTGGTGTCGTCTGCATGCCCGACGCCCACGCATCCTGCCCGACGCCCACGCATCCTGCCCGTTCATTCGGTGGAAGGCGGCACCACCTGCTTTCATTGAGGCACGGCAGATTTGGTGAGCGGCAGGGGGCCTGAATGGACGGACGAGCAGGAAACATGTTTCGGCAAGTTTGTTTCAAAACCTGCAACTGCCCGCCCAGAGAGGACAACTGTTATGGAAGGATGAGAAGAGGAGGATGAGAGAGGTAGGAAGCAGCCAAGTGGATGTGAGGGGGTGAGAAGTAATGTAGTATAATGTAGAACTATAATAAATAGTACTGTAGTATAATGTACAACTATAATAAATAGTACTGTAGTATAATGTAGGACAATTATAATTAATACTGTAGTTTACTGTTGGATAATAATCATTAGTACTGTAGTTTACTGTATGATAATATTCATTAGTACTGTAATATAGTCTAGAATAATAATGAGTTCTTTAGTAGAATTATAATTAGTACTGTAGTATAATGTAGGATAATAATCATTAATATTGTAGTATACTCTAGGATAATAATCATTAATATTGTAGTATACTCTAGGATTATAAGCACAAGTACTGGATTCTTGAACATACTTTAGACTGTTGTAATGCTGAATTGTTCAAACAAGTGGACCACCAAGAATATGATTAATTATGTCTGGAGGCATGTACACAAATTATGGGTTTTGCCGTTCTGCTTCCGGAACTGAATCTATGCTGATGGTTGTGGTTGCGGGAAAAAAATGTCCCTTGTCAGTAGCCAGGTGATTCTCCGAAAATTAGAGCCAGTGCCGTCTGGATGCAGCTCCAGGAAGGTGTCCCTGATGGGCTCTTGTCGGAGGTGGGTGGTAGAGGATTTTTTCAGATGATTTCAACATCAGCGATACCCAGCGCCTGATTGGGTCAGTCGTTTGCCAATTTCTGATCCAATGCTTGGGTGTCTTGAAATACAGGAAGTTCTTTGGTTAAAAAGTGTTGCTATTTCTAAATTGTGGAACTATTTACTTCCAACAAGGCACCAAGGAGTTTGTCATATGGGTAACGTTTGTCATACGTGTAACAGTTTGTCATTCGTGTAACAGTTTGTCATACGTGTAACAGTTTTTCACAGATTGCCTTAACCAGGGGTCAAAACAGCGATTGATAAATTGCTATCAGTAATGTTGTCCCTTTATTGGTAAAGGATCTTATTTGATTGGTCAATAGACCGGTTAATCACAAAAGGTCAGAACTGTCTCTGTTCAGACTGGTTTTGACTCATGGCTGTATGACATCAGTAGCTGAATAGACCCGTGTCAGCAGGGGTGTCAGTGTTTCTCCATCAACACTCTGTGAACCCCTGTGTGCTTCACTTTAAGCCGTAGATGATATCATGATCTGGTTTATGTTACCAAACTTGAGTAAATATGTATTAACATGTTTAGGTCTCTTCAGAGATGCGATTCAACAGCGTCCGCTGCTTCGCTACTCCACTGAGCTGCCAGCTACACTGCTACACTACACAGCTACACTACACAGCTACACTCATCATGATGGTAGATTCATGATTAAGCACTGTGGTTAAAGTAGTACAGGAAATGTAAACGGCTTATGGGTTTTCCACTCCCGTTGGGATCGTTTTTGCTTTTTGTTTTGTTTCTCATTGGTTAATTACTGTCACCGTTTCACTGATACAACCTAAGATACATCACATTGCAGCACTCGCTTAACTTTCATAAAGGTAGAGAAGATTTATCATTTTGTGTGTTTTCGTTTGTACTACGTTTGAACTTGAATTTCTTAAAGATGCATTGTGAAGATGTGGATCACTGAGTGCTGGTATTCATGCTCTTTGCAGTCTACCCAGTTGCAATAATCACAGGGTTTTATTTCCGGCCATTCCATCTTAAGTGTAGAGATACGATGCAGAGTGAGCTACATTATCAAGTTGATCAAATAAGAGCAGTGCTGAAAAAACATCAAGGCAGAGGCGATCTGTGATAGTTAATATACAATATGTTGGTCATAACAAGTTGAATACACTCTATGTAAAGAGCCTACAAGGATGAAATACATGGACACAATGAAGTCCACACAGCCTATTCCACATGTGTGTACTCCTACTGTCCTGGAGTCAGATGACCATAACACATACCAACTGTAGCCACGTCTCTGCATGAAGATATTGCTAACTAGTATTAGTGAAATGCCTGAATGTCTACAAGATTGGCTAACATCACTTTGTTAGTCACCAAAAAATATAATAACATTCAATGGGACCAAAGGTGCTTAATATCCGCCAAGGATTATAAGCTGATGGGCAAGCTAGAGGTTTTCAGTTTTCCTCCACCTCCCACAGACATATCTTTACCTTCGTGGTAACTGGAGAAGCAAACGAACAAAACTAAACCTCAGATAACCCTTAAAGAACACATGACATCATAGGTAATGATCCAATAATCATCTGCATGTATCCCGCTTCACTTGTATCCCGCTTCACGTGTATCCCGCTTCACATGTATCCCGCTTCACATGTATCCCGCTCCACTTGCATCCCGCTTCACATGTATCCCGCTCCACTTGCATCCCGCTTCACATGTATCCCGCTCCACTTGCATCCCGCTTCACATGTATCCCGCTTCACATGATTCCAGCATCACATGTATCCCGCTTCACATGATTCCAGCATCACATGTATCCCGCTTCACATGATTCCAGCATCACATGTATCCCGCTTCACATGATTCCAGCATCACATGTATCCCGCTCCACTTGCATCCCGCTTCACGTGTATCCCGCTTCACATGTATCCCGCTTCACATGTATCCCGCTCCACTTGCATCCCGCTTCACATGTATCCCGCTTCACATGATTCCAGCATCACATGTATCCCGCTCCACTTGCATCCCGCTTCACGTGTATCCCGCTTCACGTGTATCCCGCTTCACATTCTGAAAAACAGAGGGGACAAATGAGAGAATGTGTGAGACAGAGAGAATGCAAGTATGTCTGTTAAGTATACATATTATTTTGGTGGCCTATAATTCATTGTTTCCCAGCATGCTCTTCTGTATTACCTCTGTGGTGAGTCAAGTAAAAGTGAAACGTAGAGAGAGATTTGAGAGACAGCACTTCCTGACAACTTCTGAAAAATAAAAATAAATGGAGGAATTTATCAACATTTTAAAACATTATTCAAGGTCCAATCTTGTCCGATGTGAATAAGGAATCTATCATCTTGGGGGAGGTACAGCTGTGTATTGGCAGCACATTATCTTGTAGTCTGTCAATTCACTGCCTGACAGACCTCAAAGACCACAGTGTCATGCCATTGTCATTAATTGTCATTATATGTTTGTCTTTTTTCTCTGGGCTCTCCTACTGTTTATTGTTGTTGCTTAATGTTGTTTGAAACATTCTATTGTGCACTGATGTAATCTTACATTCATTATTACGTCATACCAGTAAAGTAATTTGAATTGAATTGAAAGTTGAGATAGAGAGAGGTGGAGAAACAGAGAGCTCTCGAGGGGAAACCACCTGTGGAGTAGAGAAGACGGGCCAGGGGAGATGAAAGAGAAGACAGAGAAGCTTTTTGATACCCTTCTTCAAAGCCGTCAGCAATCCGCAAAAGTGTCCCGGAAGATGGGTTTTCACCAGCTATATCTGGCTGCAAAGCTTCCGGAACAAGCGTACAAGTTTCTGAGAAAGTGCTTTTCCAGTTCCTATCAGTCTTTTGTTCTGTTTCTGTCAGCAGAGGAATAACACTGTATTCTTTACTGTTCTCTAAAAGAAGAGCATTACACAGAGAGAGTTGTTCCCTCTTCAAAGGTCCTCTCTGCTTTTGTTCATCTTACCAGTGTTCTTTTATAGCTCTTGAAAATGAATACCAGAACTTGATAGCTCCTGCCATTTAATTTGAGCACAGACAACCCTGTCAAAATAGTCTTCCCAAAAAGCCTTAACCTAAAGTCACTTTCAACACCACTAACTCATTTAACTTTTTAAGTATCTCATGGTTGAATGGTAACCAGGATATTTCAGGACTACTTTGTTCTGTGAGTGAATGAGAGCAGAGGGAGACATTACTTATTGCAGCCCAAAATAAAATGGCATTTATTAGACTGGAAACACAAGATCTCTGACAAGCGAGAGGAGACGAATATTAATGCCATTTAGTACAGAGCACTAATGTGCGCATGATATTCATGCACTGGCACGACAATCCTAATCAATCATTAATATTCCAGTGGCCGTATCTCTCGCTCAAACACACACTGAATACATGCACACACTGGAATCAGACAGACAGACAGCGTTGTGGTCACGTAAAGACAGAAAGTCCAAAACCAATGTGACATTTCTGAAGGTGTCTGTGGTCAAGGCCGGCCTTGTCTGAGGGGCCCTGTCTGTGGGGTCCTGTCTGTGGGGCCTGCCCTGTCTGTGGTCAAGGCCGGCCTGGACTGTGGGTCTCTGCCGTGTCGGGGTCTCCTTCAGTTTCACCCTTCCCCTCCCTCATTTATCTCTCTCCTTTTGCTTCTGTCTTCCCCATCTCCTTCCTCCTGTTCTCCTTTCCTCCCACCATAGCTCATATACTGTATGGTAGCAATGGCTGTACAGTGGCTGCTGTTGTCTTCTTGTGGCTTGTCTGCTGGCTGTTCAAACTGCCAAAAGCCTAATTCTTCAAGTCACCATCTAACGGATCTCCACGCAGCCCCAAGGTGACGTGGACAAATCACATCCGGGCAAAACTGAATCCAAATAACTAGTCTCCTCACAAACATTCTCTAATGTGACTTTAAAACAGGTGAGAGACAGGCGGCAGGGAGCAGAGAACGTGGTACTGCCTTACTGCTGGGAGACACACCCATAATTGTGCAATGGTACTATTTTATTGTTCCCAACTGCAGAAATCATTAGTAAAATGTCAGTGAAATGCAATAGTTCTTGTGGAAGTTAACGACGGTAATCACTTCTCTTCCCGCGTTCTCCCACCTCTGATCGGCGGCGCCACATGGTGGGTCCTGTGTGGTGCTGCCTAACGCTTCTTCATCATCTTTATTGAATTCCTTCCTCCCCCAAACCGAATCAGGGCAAACACACACTGCATCATCCAGTCTGAGTGACTGGCTGCCTACTGCTCCAGGCTCATTGGAAATAATAAAACATACTGGCAAATGTTGTTTCCATCTTCATCGTGAAACCAGCCTGGCAGAAGATTGTTCCGTTCAACTGACAGAGGGGGTTTGGCCACATCCGTGGAAACACCGACTTGCTGCTCTAACAACCTCCTTCTCCTCATCCGTTTCTCCTGGTCTGTTCCTCCTGTTGTTTTTCTCCTGGTCTGTTCGGAGGAACCAAGCCTTCTGAAGGTGTTACAGGACACGGCTGTGGCTCCACATCTGAGGAGAGAATGGGTGCAGTGTGGGAGAACCTATTGGGAAGTAGAGATTTTAGGGAGTGGTTTTGGTAGAAAGAAAGGATGTAAGGACGCACCATGGAAACAACATAAAGGAGAAAAAGGAGAAAGTCCGGCTCCTGGAATACAATTTGCTTAGGAGTCCGTGTCCATCCCAACTCAGGCCCACATTCATGTCCACATCCACTTTCACATTCGCATCCACATTCACGTGCACATTCACGTCCACATTTGCATTCGCATCCACAGTCACGTTCACGTCCACATCTACATTTGCATTCACATTCACGTCCACATTCGCATTCACGTCCACATTCACGTCCACACTCAGACACTCTGGGGATGTGCTCCAGGGGATCTGCATTGTTCCCGCCCCACGTCCCTACGACAGCCCCGAAACATCTGCGCTGTTTCCTGGAGAGTCCTCCTGGAGAGAGTCCTCCTGGAGAGCCGGGCTATATACAATGTGGTGGGAACAGGGCTGAAATCAATCACAGATGTCATTTCCACGGTGCAACACATATCCCGATGAAGAGCGGGGAACCTGTGTCCTGCCTGAGACACACCTGCACACAGACAGACACACACACCTTCCAGCTGCCTGGTTAAGTGGCCTCTCCTGCACGTGCTCCTCTCTTTCACAAACAAACATTCCCATGTCCATGTGTCTGGCTTCTCTCTGGTCTCTGTGTTCATTAAAACCTGGCGGGCTTTTGATCAGCGCCACAGATAATACTCCTGCCATCTCTCGCTCGCCCCGAATTGATGCCCACATATGGGGTGCAAAGAGAATTATTCATTGTTTTCACTGTGCAACAAAAGTATTTCCCGCTCAAAGAGCAGCTGCCTTCACATTGGTAATTTAGCGTTTGTGGGGAATTCAACTTCATTGATGATCTGCAGAGTTTTTTCCATTAACTACCATCTATTGAAAATACATGCTCTTCAAAAGGTGAAATGCTGTTGGTTTTCAAAAGGCAGTTTGATATGTTCTCAGCTCTTGTTTAGCCAGAAGAGTGCATCCAAAACTTGTCAATGTTAAATTGAATGACTACAAGCCAACACAGACTTTTGATTAGATTTTGTTGACATTCATTCGCTATTCACCGCAACAGAGAAATGTCTGCCAACATGATGCTGTACCAGTATGTTGGTAGATCTCGTGTGTCTGAGCTTCCTGTACCCCCCAGATGACGTGTACAAACTTCACATGTAACTTCTAGCAACACAAACTTGCAGACCTGAATGAATGGCAGTGAGTCATCGTCAGTCATCACATTTCAACTTCTTTGAAAGTTGCTTTGCGAATTTGATTTGAACTGTTACTTGACCTTTGTTAAAAATGGTCAGTATCAACAATATCAGTTTAACTTCCCACAAATACAAAATAATGAGAGTTAAAAAAGCATAACCTCTGTCCTTGAGATCACCAGACACACAATGCATTTACTGAGGCTTATTAACAGAGACAGAGGAGTGTTGAACAGGAGACCTGGGCTGCCCGTCAAAGGGCACAGCCACGCTCTTTCTGAGTACTTGGCCCATTCTTGGCCTGGAGGTTTGTCTCTCAGCCCACTGCATCCCACCCAGTGCCCCATAGTCAATGACCGATGCCCAGGGAGGGCCGACCCCAACAGAGGCATGCCCAGGGACACAGACAACCTCAAATATTACCCCTTTCTAAGGGGTCCTGTAAGTGAAACATTTATATTATCAAATTCTTTTAAAATAGAAAAACAATTGTCATAAATGGTTTTGAGGAGGATTCATTCATTTGCATCTAGTTTTTTTTTTAAGTGTAAATTAGTCTAACACAAACAAAGTTATTACGCAAACTTCTATTAGAGGACAGTAATATGAGAAAGGCACTCAGCTGAAACCACAACTCTCTCATTACTACTTTGGCCCTTCAGGATGTCAGACACTTGTCAGTCATCCCCAAAAGAACGCTTCAAATGCTGCAATGAAATCCCAAAGTGGGAGCATTTTGCGACTTTACTTTGTATTCTGTTCCATGCCAGCTTGTGTCTCAAGCCAAAATAGGAAATTAGACTTCTCTGAACCTCATAGACAGTACAGAATGTGAGAATTGACAGGTATGGCACAGGCTGCCAGAATGTGCTGCTAGAATCTGCTGTCATCCTAAGATCTGACTTTCTGATTCACTGAGCTCATCCTAAGTGAGCATATGCCATTTGTTATTTCATAGGAAGTCAATGTAGAGGTTAATTATCTAAACTAAAGTGTTGGGATAGAAACAAGAAACGTGACATTCATCCATATTCATCATACTGTCATAACTATTCTTCTTATAATGGCTATGAATACACAGATCATATAAATGTAGTAAAATGTGGCAATATAAATTTAAAAGCACATCCCGTGTCATAAGCCGAACACACCTACAGCCAGACACCAACCTGCACTGATATATGGAGGCTACTTGACCACTGTCAATTGTTCCCCTACTCCAACCGCCCTCGGCCCATAGGTACTGTCAGCTCTCACCCACCACAAAGACTACTCACAACTTAGCCAAGGATCCTACCACAAAGACTACTCACAACTTAGCCAAGGATCCTAGCACAAAGACTACTCACAACTTAGCCAAGGATCCCACCACAAAGACTACTCACAACTTAGCCAAGGATCCTACCACAAAGACTACTCACAACTTAGCCAAGGATCCTAGCACAAAGACTACTCACAACTTAGCCAAGGATCCTACCACAAAGACTACTCACAACTTAGCCAAGGATCCTAGCACAAAGACTACTCACAACTTAGCCAAGGATCCTAGCACAAAGACTACTCACAACTTAGCCAAGGATCCTACCACAAAGACTACTCACAACTTAGCCAAGGATCCTAGCACAAAGACTACTCACAACTTAGCCAAGGATCCTACCACAAAGACTACTCACAACTTAGCCAAGGATCCCACCACAAAGACTACTCACAACTTAGCCAAGGATCCTACCACAAAGACTACTCACAACTTAGCCAAGGATCCTAGCACAAAGACTACTCACAACTTAGCCAAGGATCCTACCATAAAGACTAGTTACACATTAACAGTGTACAGTAGGAGTGAAGAACCCACCTGTCAATATCATTTCATGAATTACAATTTACCAAACAGTTAAATGTAGCCCAAAATAATCACTGCACCTTTGTGTCACCTTGTGAGAATGGGACTGTGGATACCAGGCTCCCCATGTTACAGAGCCAGACACCATCAGTTGGCACCAGGGTAAAATCACATGACGACTAAGCCCCCCCCTTCGGTCTCGGCCCCCGTGGTCCCTCTTTACAAGGGTCTGGCTCCAGACACAGAGCAGGGCTTTGCTGAGTCTTTCCCCTTCAGATGAAAGGTATTCTACAGTGGGATTAGTGACCATTCTGCACGGCTTGATGACTTAGGAATTACTGCCCCCCACTTGAGGACAGACTGAAAGACTGCAGACTCACTGCCGTCCGACGAGCCAAACTCCCGTCTATATGACTCACTGCCGTCTGACGAGCCAG
>JACXGJ010009412.1:0-24358 GCA_016801105.1 Esox niger
CTATATCCCACTATATACCCCCCCCAAAAAATGCTATATGCCATTATCTACCCCCGAAACACTTCTACATCCCACTATCTACCCCTCGACACCCATCTATATACCACTATCTACACCACAAAACACTTCTTTATCCCACTATTTATCCCTTTGAAACAGCACTATATCCCACTGTCTACACCTGACACACCTCTAAATCCCTCTAGCTATCCCCCACACATCTATATACCACTATCTACACCCCACACTTCTATATCCCACTATATACCTCCAGAAAAACCTCTATATCCCACTCTCTGCCCCCCGACACACTTCTATATCCCACTATGATGCACAATTATTAGGCGAGTGAGTATTCTGATCCTATCATTATTTCTATGTAAATTTTCCAACTCCAAACCATATTAACTTGAATGCTCATTGGATTGAATCATTTTCAGGTAAAACTTATTGGTGTAATGAGGGAGGGTGTGGCAACAATGAATAACACCTAATATCAAGGTGTGCAGAATTATTAGGCTGCTCAACTAGGGTGCCAAAAATGCATGGAGAAGAAAATACATAAATATTGCAAACGACTTGAGAATAATTACATGTGAAGAATACCAGGAACCCATTATCCTCCAGGGTCATCATATTCCAGGACTGCAACCTACCAGGAGTGTCCAGAAGTACAGGGTGTCAAGTGCTCAGAGACATGGCCAAGGTCAAGAAGGCTGAAGCCTGATCACCACTAAATAAGATTGGAAATGTACTGTATAGATTGGGAAAAAAATACCTGGGGACAGATTTTTCAAAGGTTTTATGGACAGATGAAATGAGAATTACTCTTGATGGACCAGATGAATGGACCCGTGGCTGGATCACTAATGGACACACGGCACCACTTCAGTCAGGTGGCAGCCATGTGGAGGAGGGGTACTGGTATGGGCTGTTATCATTAAGGATTAGGTCGTTTTTTTCTTCAATGTTTTCTGGTTGAAGATGGACTGAAGCTCAACTCCCAAACCTACTGCCAGTTTCTGGAAGATACTTTCTTCAAACAGGGGTACAAGAAGAAGTCCTAAACATTCAAGAAGGCCATGATCTTCATGCAGGACAATGCTCAATCACATGCATCCAGGTACTCCACTGCTTGGCTAGCCAGCAAGGGCCACAAAGATGCCCGAATAATGACCTGGCCCCCTCCTCTCCTGACATAAATCCTATAGAGAATTTTTGGGCCTTTCTCAAACATGAGATTTACAGTCAGTGAAGACAATACACCTCTTTGAACAGCATTTGTGAGGCTGTGGTTGCTTCTTCTTCAGCGAAAGTTGATCGTGAAAAGATCAAGAAACTGACTTCATTTATGGGTGGCTCATGGCAGTTATTGAAAAGAAGGGTGGCTATTTTGGTCACTGAGTATTTTAGAAAGGACAAATAATGTAATTGTTCTTTTGTGTTACTTATTTGTTACACTTTAAAAACTGAGAATCGACATGTGAGTTGAGAGAAAAACTTTTTTTCATTAGTTGCCTAATAATTCTGCACACCGGTCGTCAAAACAAACTTTTTCTTTGTTAAACATTCAGGTTTGAGGTTCAATTATATTTTGGATTGACTGAGAGCATCCAGGCAGTGTATATTCACCTATCTACTCCCCAGACACACCTCGATATCCAACTATCTTCTCCCTGAAACATCTCTATATTCCACTATCTACTCCCCAGACACACCTCGATATCCAACTATCTTCTCCCTGAAACATCTCTATATTCCACTATCTACTCCCCAGACACACCTCGATATCCCACTATCTTCTCCCTGAAACATCTCTATATTCCACTATCTACTCCCCAGACACACCTCGATATCCAACTATCTTCCCCCTGAAACATCTCTGTATTTCACTATCTACCCCCCGACACACTCGATATCCCACTATTTACTTCCCCACCCACACCTATTTCCCCCAAAATACCCACCCACACTTCACACTATATCCCACTATGTGCCTCTCCTCACCTATGACATTGAGTACTCCTGACACCTCCTTGGAGCCAAAGCTGTTGGTGACCTCACAGGCATAGCTGCCGCTGTCTTCCAGCCTGAGGTCACTGATGGTGAGTCCTGTTAGTCGCCGTGTCCAGCGAGCATCAGAGGGCAGGGGGCGGCCGTCCTTCAGCCAGCGCACCGTGGGGCTGGGGTATCCTGCTGCCATGCAGGGGAGCTCCACACTCTGACCGACCCGTACCTCCCCCGCCTGGAAACTGTCCAGAATAGAGGGAGACGACTCTGTTGGGTCTGGAGGAGAGGACGGTAGGATGAAATATGTTTACATAAATACAGTTACAGCACATCTTCAACACAAAACTGTACATTTATTCTTTAGGGAAATACAGATGCCTAGAAAGTTGAAGACCCCGCTCACCCATAACAGACAGCCGGGCTCCGTTGCTCTGACGTGTCTCCCCGCTGTATTTGTGCTTTGTGATGCAGCGGTAGGTAGAGACAGCATCCTCTTTCTGCACCTCTGAGATGTATAGAGCACCAAAGGACGTAAGGAAGAACCTGTTACCTGGTGGAAAGAGACGCAGACAGACACAGATCCACAGATTGATTAAAATATGCTGTATTGCACTTCTGCAAATAAACATTTTGGGCTGAATGTGAAATATTTGAATCACTGTCATAGCTCAGTTAGCCATGAATTTCCAAGTTTAAAAGCAAGTGGTTATGATGACACGGGACCCATATCTGCACATGCATGTTCCGGGACCCTTTTTTGCTCTACTTTAACATTTTACAACCAGTGGGGAAAAATCATGGAATGTGTCTTTGATAAAACTACAAGATAAATGCATTTAAAAACAACCCAGGTTGGGGTGACATGTGTTTTTACATCACAATCCAGTCATATAGTTCATTACAGTATCTTCATCACATCATCAGCACAGATGATCAGTCATCATGATCATCAGTCATCATGATCTGTCCTCCACTACAGTTCTCATTCAAATGAAACTTGCAGGTGTTCTGCCAACAACTTAAAGGACACAAAACATAACTGGACAATTGAAAAATACCATACTGAGATGTTCTGAAACAAGAGAGACTTTTTAAAACACTCTTTTGGTGGCTGATAATGGGACGCTTTATAGGCCCACAATGCGCCTACAAAAGGCCCACTATTGCAGCTTCCAGCTATAATAGTCATTTACAACATTGACAATATGTGCACTGTAGTATTTCCAATCACTTTTTTGTTGTTTAAATGGGCCAAAAATTAGCTTTTCTTATAAACACAAGGACATTTCTAAGTGAATCCCAACTTTTGAATGGTAGTGTACAGTAAGTACAACAAAGAAAATCTAGACAAGAATAGTTCAGCCGGGCCGTGGGTAAGAGTGCCTGTGGTGAGCCAGAGAGGGGGCTTGAAGAACAGTTATTTATTTACTTAAATTGCATTTGCAAGCTATATTCGTTCTGGCTTGGTTTACTGCTATAGGTTGTTTCGGACAGTAAGCGGTGTACGAGGTGGCTCATTAAATGTCAATGGCTCTGAGCGGCTCTGAGCGGGGTTCTACTTAGGTGTACATTTCAGTAGTGTACATGAACCCCACTCACCAAGCGGGGAAAATAGAATAATGTTCTGGAGGAGGACAATTGTGGTAAAGCTAATCCCTGTTAGCTAGCTTTTCTCAGGATAGAACAACATGGATGATGCAGTCAGCATGGGCATGCACTTCATTCTGCAATACCTGATGATACAGAACCTAATTGAAAGCTTAACAGCATGGTATGTAATAAAGATCACAGTAATTATATAATTGAACAACTATACAAGTATAACAAACTAGCTAGCATGCTAACACTGTTGCCCCAATGCTAACTAGCTAACATTGATCTCAGCTATAGCCAAACATGACCAACAGCAAAAACATTGAAATTCTGACACTTTGCTGCTTAGCATCTAAATGAAACATATGTTGTTTGTTAGGGTTTCATGTTGTTGTTAGGGAGAACATTGTATATGTCCATTGGCTAGTTTTTTTCTGTACAGCTTACCCAGTTAAAAATATGATTGCATACCAATATATACTGTATGTTTGTTAATGGAGAAAATATATTTCATCCATTAGCTGTTTGCTAAAAGAGATTTCTTGCCAGCAGTCCTAGTTTCCTTGAGGAAGGGAATGGGATTTGTTTCTTTTTTAACACTTACTCACCAAATAACTGGCTTTAGTTTGACTCTCAGGTGCCTTTCACACAATACTAAATGTTTATATTTAACCTGATTTATGCATTTGTTGCCTTAACACATTTTGGCAGGCATTGTGGATCACAGTGCTTAATCCTCAACCAGTAAGTAACAGAAAATATTGCAGTATACCACATTTTCAAATGTTCTACTCCTCTAAACAAAGCCATGTGGCAGGATAATAAGAGGGCAAGGAATTGAACAAGACTTTTAATTAGTCAAGTACTATTATCATTGATGATACAACATATTTGAACATCTTTGACAACATATTAACTTAGTTTAGAAGGAATGAAATAGACAAATGACTGAAATTAGCTAAATTACATTTATATATCCTTTTCAATTTCTTCCAGAATAATTGTTTATTGAATAAGATGCACTTTCTAACTGCACCAAAATTAGATTTTTGTCTATGCTTGATTTCTTTATTTGATGCTAACATTTAAATGCACTAAAATCTTAAAGTTTTATAGCAGTCAACACCAAATCATGGCTGAAGAACCACTTTTGGAGTTCTGCCACTCTGTTCTTTTTTTTAACACTGTCATTGCATTGTAGTTGAAATTCAAACCCCTACTTTTCATTGTTTCATTACACAACCATGTATAGCTCAATATTTAGACAGTGTAGCCCTGGTCTAATAAGTGTGTCAGTGTGTGACGCACCCTCTCAGGCAGTGCCCTATTTTCAGCCTATGCCAATCTGGCACATCCTGCCCAATTGCTGGAAGAACTGAGGTGTAGAGGGAGAGAGCTGAGGGGAGTGCACTATTTTAATGACCAGTTTGGGAAATGTTTGTGGCATCATATGTATGATCACACATACATAGACAGCCATGTTTGTCTTTCTATCTTGAGACCTAACCTTAATCCAGAAATGCATGTTCCCTTTTTCTAAGCTCATAACTTGTACCTATCATGCCTAAATATAACCCCAGCCTTAATGGCTAAAATGAATCCTGACCTGTATTGCCTAAACCTAAAATGAACTAGAATTCAAACACTATGCCCAATTCTCTAAACTTAATCAAAATGCTGAAAATGTCATTTTCCCCAGTTCATAGGGTTTGCTTAGTTTGTGGGGACATTAGTTCCCCACACGTACTCATGCACCTGGATCACATGCACACACTTTTCCTCCTTCACAGGAGACGCTCACAGCTACAGTAGTGTTTAACTGGTGCTAAATTGCTGGTCCTCACTTTGAGTAAAACGTACATGGGTGCGTGTGTGTGTACATGTGTTTGTGTGTGCATTAGGGGCTTGCAGGAGGCTGAAAGACTGTTTGCGAGTGTGTGTGTGTGTGTGTGTGTGTGTGTGTATGTGTGTGTACACATAGAGGTTAGGGCTATAGTCACAATGCAGGCTGTAATTTTATAGTCAGCCTTTGTTTGCACCCTTAAATTAAGCCTTACAGGATAATTTGTACTTTAAGATTTCAACTCCCATAACACCGACTGCTATGCTGTCACAACACAAATACAGACAGACACACAGCAAGACAGACGGAAAGAGAATAAAGGGAGCAATAACAGAGGGATGGAGCTAGAGAAAACACATCCTAGAATTGCAGTGCTGAGGAGACTTTCAGAAGAGGAACCATTTTAATCACATGATCTCCTCCGCTATACATCCATTTAACTTGTTTTTGATTTTTGTTCTATAGCTTCATCTTCAGCTAAATACCATACCTCCTTAGCATCCACCTACCCTTTTCAGAGATATCGTTTACCTCCACACACCCTCATATTTCCTTCCTTTCTCCCTCTCCCTCTCTCTCTCTCGCTCACTCTGTTAAGCAGAGTGGCAGACAGAGTAAAATATTCATTACTAAATCACTGTACTCCCCAAGCTTTTATTTATGCTGACTTAACTGGATCAAGTGAGAACAGAACCATGTGATGTTCTAGATAAAGAGCCAGTTCACCACATTCATTCAGACACACTGTTCTCCCGCTACCAGCTGCTGACCTGTGTTTCTCTGTTGGGCTAGTCAGTCAAGGGCACCCTAGGTTAGAGAACAGGCAGGTCAGAACTGGAAAGAGGGTGGAAAAGCAGGAAAACTGTGTGTGTGTGAGCGTGTGCAAGTGTTCAGATTGTATATGAATGTTTATGCACAACTTAAACATTCAAAAACAACAGAATTGTTTGCTTGTCAGTTTCTCCTTTTAGACTGTGACACTTAACTCCTTTACATTTACTGGATTGGTTGAAAAGTGCAGGATAGAACCTTACAGAAATGTTTGTTTTTCATCAAGACCATTATGTGTGTGTGTCTGTGTGTGTGTGTGTGTGTGTGTGTGTGTGTGTGTGTGTGTGTGTGTGTGTGTGTGTGTGTGTGTGTGTGTGTGTGTGTGTGTGAAAAAAGGATACTGTAATTATGTGGGTTAGACTGCTGAGCTTGGGGCTTGTTGTCAAACAGCACAGAAAGGTGGGCTTCCCTGTCAAAATCACACTGCTTTCAAGTCAGCCTGAAACCCACTAGAAACCCACAGACCTGTGGTAAGATAGCTGGCAGGACCTGGGAGGGCTATGTGATGGAGGGAAGAGGGAGAACAATACGGATGGGCAGAGGACTGGGGAAAGATATAGTGGCAAATAAGAGAGACTGGGATATTTTAACACATAGCTTATAACAAAACATTTGAAATGCCATTGTTCACACTTGTGTGCAATGTTTACTTACAATGTAATATATTATTTGAAATACATTTTATTTTTGTTGCAACTTTTGTTGTTATTCTATATATCTATTAAGTGACAGTGAGAGAAGTGTGTTATATGCGTAGCATGGGTGTAGGGTGTAGGTCTGAACCAGTGTGTGTGTTTGTCAGTCAGTAGCAGCCTCATTTCCTCACATGCAAATGAAGGCAGCAGCACAGCGCTAACGAGGCCCATATCTCTGCCTCCTCCTCCTCCTCACTGGGACATTATTTATTGATGTTCTGCGTCTTTCCCCTCCCTCCCTCCCGTTCTCGCACTTTCTTCCCTCTCCCCTTGTTGCTAGGGGCTGCTTGCCATCCTGCGGGTGCCTCTGTGACGATGTTTGGGGTGCAGTCATTCGCCCCCCAACCCCATCCCCCCTTTTGTGTAGGCAAACAGATGGAGAAGCACGGACACACACACACACACACCCACACACACACACACACACATCATGCTATTGGGTCAAAGTTCAGTCATCTTGGTTAATTAACTGGAGGGACCGGGTCCTTAACATGTTTAAACCGAATGGGGAGATGTAAAGTTCCTCCCCAAGACGCAAACCAGTATTTTATATGTTATAGTTAGACATCACTGTCTTTCTGTCTGTCCGTATATCTGCCTGTCTGTGTGCCTGTCTGTCTTCCCTGGTTTTTCCTATTCAACAGAGTAAGGGAATGGAGAGGAAGGGTGCGAGGCAAGGTGAGAGAGAGGGAAAGAACAATGGATCAAAGACAGGGGACTGTCAGTGAGAGACGAAATAGAGGGGGGTAGAGATACAACCAGAAAGAAATATAAAGTTAGAAAGGGAGAGAGATGGAAAAACTGAGAGGATTCAGCTGACATTTCTGCAGTGCTGGAATATGATGGTATAAATAACAATCAGGACCATGGACAGGGAGCCAAAACAGAGACCAGCTTGACTATTATAATGTAGAATGAATCAACCTTGTGAATTAGTACCATGGACAGCAGTCCCACTGTCATAAGGAACAAGTGACTGCCTGGCCTAGTTAATATACTACAGGTGACTGTCTGGCCTCAATCCTGCCTGGGTGACTGGGAAGACAACAGCAGGCAGGAGGTAGTAACAACTCATTCTCTTGTATGGTTAACACATCCACAAGACCAGACTAACCCATGAAGTATTGTAACAGAGCTGCTGCATCTGAATCCACAACTCTCCTCCTGTCTTTGTCTTCCCCTCACTCGTCTTCCTCCTGCGTGCATTAACCGACTGAAGTAGTAGCAGGTGTCAGCCAATTAAATGTATAGACTTCCCTGGCCGCTATTCTCCCCACACCATTTATCTATGGTGCCCTCTTCACTCCACTCAATTCACATTCAAAGCAGGCTTTATTGGCACCACTGATGTGTTCCTACTGATTCTGCCCTGTTTGTCCGCCCCTTTCCATCTAGCTCACAAAAGGCGCTTTGTTGGCATGACCAAACAGTTCAGCAATGTCAGAGTTAACACAGAAACCTTCACTGTTGGTCATGTCTACTCAATGAATGAGGAATCCGCTCCCCACACATCATGCGCAGTGAGGATTGGGGGTTGGAAATCGAAAGAGAGAGACACACAAGGTTTGTCATATTTTCATTAAAAAGCCACGCTTCACCGTCTCGTCGTAACTGCTCTCCTCTCTACAACTAATCCTAACTGCTTACCTCATCTCTCAATCATCTCTTCTCCTCCCCTCTCTTTTCATCCGCATTCTTCTCATCTCTTCTCTTATCCCCTCTTCAACTTTCTTTTCTTATCTTGTCCTCTAACCTGCTCTGTTTGTTCATGGGACTATGACCTCCATACAAGTCCCTTAGTCTTGTTTCTCTAACCCTGCTAATTTTGACAACGAAGACAGTTGAGAGGGAAAAAAGAGGTAGGGGGACAGACAGATATAGACACAGACAAACAGATATAGACAGAGAGAGACAGAGCCAGAGGGACAGACAGACAGAGGCAGAGAGACAGACAGACAGAGGCAGAGAGACAGACAGACAGAGTCAGAGGGTGCAGTCCAGTTCTTTCCACTACAATGGAAGTGTGTCTCTTCTGCTCCATTGGCTGTCCCAATTTACCCAGTGTACTGGGGGAAGGGACAGTGACCCCACAAAAAACTAAACATTATACACAAAAACATATAATCTACCATTTAAATGAAACTTGGCCCTCAAAAGTCAAATGCCTAAAATACTATTACATTATTGAATACCCATAGCACACTGGTGAGAGAAATGTAAAACATTATTATAAAAAGGTATTCATGAATCAATAACCATAATCTGTTCAAGAATTCACTCTGTAAATGTCACACTTTATATGATACTGTAGTTTGTACATTATGCCTAAGGAGAATGTTGTGGACAGAAAATACACATACCATAATTGTTCATATTGGTATGGGGTTTGCACTGTAATTTTCCTTGAAATGTAGCCCAAGACAAGAAGAGGTCAAAGTGTTTAGACAGGTTACAGTGAGTTTATAGTTAGTAACCTATTTTCATTTCTAGACCCCCGATGCAACAAAGAAATTACTCAGGTTTGTCTGTACTCTCAGTAAGCTCATTGTCATAAATAGAAAAGAACATAGTCTAGGACAGTGTCACATATCTGATTAGAAATCATTGTTGTTCTTCCTCATCCACAACCTCTGTTTTTGCTATTGTAACTGTAATAGGGCTTTCCAACTTCATTGGCAGATCCATCCCAATGACTCTGTCAAACAACCAGTGTTAAGGGGAAGAACGAAATGGAGCAATACAAAATGGAGCTTGCTATAATCACAGCTCTGATTCACCTGCTCACAGATGCTATAATGAGAACTTGATAGGGGTGGTTTCTCTATCTCTGTGGATGCAGAGGATTAGCCCTGGCAACCCTTGGAAATGGTCAATCTATACACAATTCATGAGGCTTGGTGACATCCAAGGTGGTAGCACTAATGTGAGTCCCTGGAGGGAAACGGTAAACCTCAATGTGTTCACAGAACTAAAAAAGGATCAGTTGACGTAATATTTCTAAGTCCATAAAAGTTGCGAAACGTACAGGATTAGGGGCTATTTAACCATATACATTTTCATTGCATACTATGTTGATTGATACGCTACGTTAATTCCATACGCCTAAAGGAATTGTGTTATATACTAAGCCACACCTGCAGTATAGTTTCCCAGTATGCATTGCCCTTTCAAGGGAAGTCTAGAGTCGGGGGCGTAGGTTTGTAATGTATATTGAGGGGTTGGGGTCAATGGATCCCAAGATATTCATTCTTTTCCGTGGGGGGTCACACTGACCAGTTTGTAATATTGAGGTGTCATGACCCCCCATCCCCCCTAAATCTCCACTTCTGTTCAGAGTTATTACCCATCACTTGATAGTGAAAGACAATTATAATAGTCATTCATTTTCAATAATTTCAATTCTCTGACAATAATGAAAATGTTCAGTACTTAATACAATACTTCACATGGTCTTATGCACCAGTCTTGCTTTGGACAGTACAGTGGCCTCAGTGTGGTTGCTGTACATTCAGCAAATTCCCTCACTTACACACCAGAACTCACAGCCTCTGCAGAGATCTCTGGAAATCCTGGGAACTTCAATTTTGCAACGCAACCTGCATGAATCCTATTGGAATCCCGCTTAAAGTTTGACAGGAAGATGGATTTTTTGTACAACATGATAGGATCACTGTACATATATGTGTTTGATGTTTGTGTAGCTAAGATTAATTTATCAGTCAATGTGTACACTAAAAAGGATAATCAAATGAATCTAAGTGATCAATCTGAAGCAGAGCATGCTGGGAATATTTTCATTTAAAACTGAGGTGTTGCAGTCCTCTGCCCATCTTGTTTTTACTGACTGTTGAGATGCTAAATGCTGAACTCACCTCTCGCCTGTCAGACCTTCTCTACAGCACTCCTTTCTTATTTTCAGTTATTCCTTTTAAGTTCATGGACCTTTCTATCTCCGCTGTGCATTTATTTTGTGTTTCGTTTAAATGCCCTGAGGCTTTTTTACATTTTGTGCCCCCACGACAAAACGGAAGCAATTGAATAAAAGTCAGTATAAAATAAACATTTAAAATCATTAGAAATATTTCACTATCTGTAAGTAACACGTAGGAACATCTGGGTAAAAAATACCTTAGGGTTTACAATGTGGACAACCACGCACACACACACACACACACACACACACACACACACACACACACAAACACAAACGCACACACCTGTCTGTCTCCAAATACGAGAAACAGCAGTTGACAGACACTGACAGGGAAAGTGCCTGTGAATACATGGTCAACTGTAGTAAACACATCCTGCAGTCACAGGACAGCCCCTCCTCCTTGTTTACGGAGAGACGGACACACGGTGTGTGTCAGTGTGGGTGTGTGTCAGTGTGTGTGTATGTGTGTGTGTGTGTCAGTGTGTGTTGTGCTCCGCCCTGTCCTAACCCATGGCCTGGGGCAGTGGGCTACATTAGCTGCACTCAGTGAGTTGACTGGTCCCTCTCTATTAGAGCGCTGGTGGCAGAGGAGTGTCACCACACAGCCATGAGGGACAGCTCTCTGTAGATCTCTGCCTTGCTTTACCTCTCTTCATCTCTCTCTTTCTTCCTCCCTATCTCTTTCTACCTCTTTCTATATCTGTCTTTCTTCTTGTCTTCATTTATAGTTTCTACCTGTATCATTCTGTCACACACAGAAACACACTCACACACACTGTGCACAAAATACACAGGCTACAGTACACACACAGAAACACAAAAACATACAGACACGAATACAAACACACTCACACTCACACATGCAGGTCACACAACAGAGAACAACACTACAATCTAAGTAACAATAGTGTTGTGTAGATGGTGTAAATGACAGTGTTGATTAGACAACTGAACAGAATGCATTAATTACAATGTTGAGTACACTGTTGGGTAAATGCTACAGACTGTGTTAATTAGTGTTGTGTAGTCTGTGTAAATAAGTGTTGAGTAGCCATTGCTACATACTGTATTAAAAAGAGTTGAGGAAACTGGGTTAATAATGGTTGAGTAATCAATACTACAGACTGTGTTAATAGGCGTTGAGTAGACTGTGTTAATACGTGTTGAGTACACGGAGGGGCATGGCGATCACCACTTTTCACCTTTAATTATTGACAGCTGTCTTGTCTGTGGTTCGGGGTTAAAGTGAACCCACACACACACCTCAGAAACCTTCCATTATTCACACACACAGACACACATGGATTCACGCACACACACAGTACAAACCACAGGCAAACAACCAAATACACACACAAACCACAAATCAATGTAGTGTTGACACCGACCCATAACTACACACACACACACACACTCACACACACTCACGCACACACACACACTCACACACACTCACACACACACACACACTCACGCACACACACACACTCACACACACACACACCCACACACACTCACACACACTCACGCACTCACACACACTCACACACACTCCACGTCACTTTCTGTCCCTTCCCCTCACCCTGTGTGATCTGTCATCTAGGTGTCCTCTGTCCTCACCTCCCAGTGCCCTCCCCCACTCACATCAATCAGATAGCTGCCATGTTGACATGGTCTCGGTGGCTTTCAACAGCTAATAGACTGCCTGGACAGGGAAATCAATCCTCCTGATTGACTGGTCTTGTAGGAACATGGCACTTGGCCGACCACCAGTGATCTAGATTGATCTTCAATGATGTCTGTGATGATCCCTGGTCAACGGGGTCTATGGTCATGCCTCGTTTCTCCAGGGCCCTGTCTTGTTTTCACCAGGGCCCTGCATTGTTTTCACCAGGGTCCTGTCTTGTTTTCACCGGGGTCCTGTATTGTTTTCACCAGGGTTCTGTATTGTTTTCACCAGGGTCCTGCATTGTTTTCACCAGGGCCCTGCATTGTTTTTACCAGGACCCTGTCTTGTTTTCACCAGGGCTTTGTATTGTTTTCACCAGGGCCTGTCTTCTTTTCACCCAGGTCCTGTCTCGTTTTCACCAGGGCTCTGTCCTGTTTTCACCAGGGCTCTGCATTGTTTTCACCAGGTCCTGTTTTCACCAGAGCCCTGTCTTGTTTTCACCAAGGCTCTGTTTTGTTTTCATTAGAGCCTGTCTTGTTTTCACAAGGGCCTGTCTTGTTTTCACCAGGGCTCTGTATTGTTTTCACTGGAGTCCTTCCCTGTCTCATTGCAATATCACATGAGATCTATTAAAACAAGTATTTCTATTCTACATAATTGTAGTAAGTGTAATGGCGTAAATGTGGATTATTTGTCTAGTCCCTGAACAAGAGTCACAAATCTGACAGGAGAGGATTACATTGAAAAAAATATTTCTTCTACAGTGAAAAAAAGAGTTGGAATAGGAGGGCGTTTAAAAAGTAGAGAAAGTGAGGAAAGCATGAGGAAAACAAAGAGGGCCAGTGCCCTCCAAAATGATTTCTTAGCAGAGCCTTCTGTAATCTCCCTGGGTTAATCCCTCTTTAGCAATAACCAAAACAAAAGAGGTCAGGACAGGGGAGAAAGAAGAAATTAACCAAATCCTATTCCTTCACCACTTGATCCCTAACTCTTAGAAACCCTACTACCAGAATTATACATAATAATTATTTATTTCTCCTGGCTGAGTCTGGACCTACAGACTCATGTCCTGTCCCTGTGTGCAGCACCAGACCAGAAAACAACAGCGTTATAAATGGACTATCAGGGGTGGGGAGAGGTGCGCCTCTAGGTACAGTTTAGGATGTCTGATGTAACACGCGCGCACACAGTGGTCCCTGTGTATCTCAGTTAGCGGACGGTGGCCGGGGTTGGAGGCTAGGACAGTGGGCCAGCTATCTGTCAGAGTGATGTGCTTTCAGGGCCTCCACCATCTCTTCCTGTTACACTGACTGACAATGATACACTGCTGGAGCAGACGCATTGCTAACAGCAGGAAGACCAACACTGGGAGAGGTGGACAAGGCAGACAGAGAGAGAGAGAGAGAGAGAGACAGAGAGACAGAGAGACAGAGAGAGGTATGGGGATACTGAGAAAGCGAGAGACATAGAGGATGTGTGTGTGTGTGTTTGAATGTAGTGGGTAAATAGTCAATAATAGCTGACACTTGTCAGCCCTCTACTCTAAACGCACAAAAGCCTGTGGTCTGGGCATTGTCTAACTCCGCCCCAGCTCTCCCTCTCTTTGTACCTCTCAAGCAGAGATAATTACCCTTATTGTGCCCCTCGCACGTGCGCACACACACACACATGCTTATTCATGCCAGAAAACACACCCGCCCACGTGCATAGACTCTGTGTGATTGAGTAAAACATGGCTGCCAGTACCCCATCTGTTTCTGCCCCCCTCCACCTCCTCCTCTACTCTCAGCTACCTTTCATACACACAGGGGCCAACACGTCGTTCACCGGCAGTTTGACGTTCACCCACACAGCTCGTGTGAAGGTGATTTGGAGGTTCAGTAATGTCGTTCTGGACATTCCAAAGTTATCGTGGTATGTGTGATGTTGGTATGGTTGGCTGGCTGATTTGACCATTATCACTGATGTTACCCCCCATGGCCCTGCCATGTGCTGTATGGATGGAAGCCCAGGAGGGGGAGGAGGAAGAGAGGGAGAGGGAGGGGGAGGAGAGGGAGGGGCAGAGAGGGAAGGGTAATAGTGGTAGGTTGGGAAGAAAGAAAAAGGGGGGCATTGGTGACACTGGATGAGTTTTAATTCCACAGACCCTCAGATGTCCAACATGCATTCCTGTCCCTCTGTTCTGAACTAGAACCACAACACAGTTCAGCTCTGATCTAGAACCACAACACAGTTCAGCTCTGAACTAGAACCACAAAACAGCTCAGCTCTGAAGAACCATAACACAGTTTAGCTCTGAATTAGAACCCAACACAGCTCAGGTCTGAAATAGAACCACAACACAGTTCAGCTCTGAATTAGAACCACAAAACAGCTCAGCTCTGAAGAACCACAACACAGTTCAGCTCTGAATTAGAACCACAAAACAGCTCAGCTCTGAAGAACCACAACACAGTTTAGCTCTGAATTAGAACCCAACACAGCTCAGGTCTGAAATAGAACCACAACACAGCTCAGCTCTGAAATAGAACCACAACACAGCTCAGCTCAGGAAAAGAACAACAACCCAGTTCAGCTCCGAAAAAGAACAACAACCCAGTTCAGCTCTGAACGTGTTCCACAATACAACACAGCTATGATTGTGTAACACAACACAACACAGCTCTGAACTAGACACACAACATAACTCAACTTTGAACAAGAACCACAACATTGCTCAGGCCGGAACTACAACCTCAATCCAACTCAACTTTGAATTAGAACCACAATATAATACAACTTTGAACTATAACCACAACACAACAAAGCTCTGAACTACAGTCCTCACACTGCAGCTCTGAACACAGCATTAATGGTTCCTACATTAATGTTTAATTAGATTTTCATGTTCAGGTACTCTCAGCAACTTGACAAAAAATCTGAAAATGGCTTTATTGTGTTAGGTGTGTGTGTGTGTGTGTGTGTGTGTGTGTGTGTATGTGTGGAGGGTGCGGAGGTGCCGCTGTGTGCGGACATGTGTTTAAGACAGAAAAATGAGGGGGGCTTAAGTGCGTTACCACATTGTGGAAGTGATTGTGTGTGTGTCAGACCAGTGTTTACACGATCCAGCGCAGACTCAGACAAATGGAATCAGTCATGTATTCCTGCTTTGAGTGCACCTACACAGATTTCCAAAGAGACGGCCTGTCACACCAGGTCTCTGCTCTCTTGTTCCATTTACTATGTATCTTTCTCCCCCTCTTCTTGTTATACCTTCTAAGCCAGTATTCCTCAGAATCTGGGGAACATGGTGAGGACAATATGCCCTAGTGGGCCACTAGCTACTGCCAGTGAAAGGAATTGCTGTGAGTCTGGGACTGAGAAGTTAACAGGACAGGATTGACCGTGTTAATGATAGTCGGAGGAGATACTGTATGAGTGTGAAAGGGCAGTGGGGCAGGTTAAGGGTAGCTGCCTCATGTGTTCTTAATTGTCTGCAGAACTGCAATAGCCCCAGTGGGACCGGAGATGGGGCGACCAGGCTGTCTCCCAGCAGGGTCCCAGGGGTGCGTCAGACTTGGGATCGATCTGTAATGTAGCCTGTAAGTGACCCAGAGCCTGTTCACATCAATTAGGCCAACCAGGCCAGAGGGCAGGGAAAACTGCATATCAGCACAACAGGACCAGGTTGTCTACTTAGCTGGTCACCATTGTATTATATCATTTATTCCACACATGAAATTACCAAGAGACTGAAGAGCTTGTACAAGACTGTGTGCTGCTCTCTTCATAGAACAGTAGAAACTGGTATAGAAAGAGGAGTGGGAGGCCCTGGTGCACAATTGTCTAGATTGAAAACCAGACAACTCACAGGTTCTTAACTAGCAGCTTCATTAAATAGTACCCTCAAAACACCAGTCTCAACCTACACAATGAAGAGGCATTTTGCAATGCCATGCCATACCGTGTGGAAAGCACTTGATTGGAGCTAATTTCCTCCTACAGCAGGACAATGACCCAAATCACAGCTCCAAACTATGCAATAACTATTTAGGGAAGAAGCAGTCAGCTGATATTCTGTCTTTAATGGACTGGCCAGCACAGTCACGGGATCTCAACCCTATTGAGCTGTTGTGGGAGCAGCTTGACCATATAATGTAAGAGTCAATCCAACTTCTGAGAGGTGCTTCTGGAAGCATGGGGTGAAATCTTTTCAGATTACCTCAATATATTGATAACTAGAATGCCAAAGGTCTGCCAGGCTGTAATTAGTGAAAATAGATTATACTTTGAGAAATGTAAGTTGGAAGGACACAACTATTAATTTACTAAAAAATAATTCAGCCTAACCTTGTCAGTGACTATTATTCCCTATTAATTTTGCTATATTTCTTATTGAAACGAATGCATGTTATCATGGGAAAGATGGACATTTCTAAGTGACCCCAACTTAGAAATGTCCTAAGTTGGGGTCACAGTAGTGTTAATATGAAACATGTATTACAATTTCTGGGGGGGTTCTCTATCTCCAAGTGCTGGTGAAAGCTATACAGTCAACAGCAGTCTGGTCAGTCGGCCGTTGTTCTGCAGTGGACAACAGTACGGTCAGTTGGCCCGTTATTCTACAGTGGACAACAGTACGGTCAGTTGGCCCGTTATTCTACAGTGGCAGTGGACAATGGTACGGTCAGTCGGCCCGTTATTCTACAGTGGACAATGGTACGGTCAGTCGGCCCGTTGTTCTACAGTGGACAACAGTCTGATCACGGCCCGTTATTCTACAGTGAGGGGTGGTGCTGCAGGGGAGTAGGAGGATCGGGAGAGGTGTGTGTGCTAGGTATGCTAGGTGTGCTAGGAATGCTAGGTGGGCTAGGTGTGCCAGGTGGGCTATGTGTGCCAGGTGTGCTAGGTGTGCCAGGTGTGCTAGGTGTGCTAGGTGTGCCAGGTGTGCTAGGTGTGCTAGGTGTGCTAGGAATGCTAGGTGGGCTAGGTGTGCCAGGTGTGCTAGGTGGGCTATGTGTGCCAGGTGTGCTAGGTGTGCCAGGTGTGCTAGGTGTGCTAGGAATCCTAGGTGTGCTAGGTGTGCAAGGTGTGCTAAATGTGCTAGGTGTGCTAGGAATGCTAGGTGGGCTAGGTGTGCCAGGTGTGCTAGGAATGCTAGGTGTGCCAGGTGTGCCAGGTGTGCTAGGTGTGCCAGGTGTGCCAGGTGTGCTAGCTGTGCTAGGTGTGCTAGGAATGCTAGGTGTGCTAGGTGTGCCAGGTGGGCTAGATGGAGACACCAAGCTGGGCATCTTCTCTGGACCACCATGTGGTCATAGCCATCTGCTGGAGCCGCCTCTATTCATCAGACATACTCATTAGGTTTCTGTGGGGACAGAGAGACCGTCTCGATCTGCAGACAAAGATCTCTCTGTCTCTGTTTATTCTCGAACACACTTCCCTCTCTCCTTTTCTACCTCTCTCTGTCTGTCTCACTTCTCTCCTCTTCCTCACCAACATCTTACTTGTTTAGGTTTTACAGGCTGTGTGTCATGGAGTTGGAGACAGGAACAGAGAGCAGTTGGCATGAGATTGGGGGAGGGATATGGGGGGCGGGGTAAATAGGTCAGTCCCACTCCCTCCCCAACCCCCCGCTGTCCTGGTCGGACAGGAAAGTGGGCCAGGCGACAAACGCAAACACACAAACACACAGTATCTCTCTGGTTTGGTCAATGTAATGTACTGAGCTCCAGATGGAATCTGTCTGTAGAATAATGAGCTGTGTTCAGGGCTGTGTTCAGGGCTGTGTTATGTTATGTCATCAGAGTGCAACCCATTTCCAGGACACGCCCATACATGACTCATCCACAGATTAATGATTAAATAAGTGGTTGATCGAAGAAGCTGAAATGCATTAGGTGTAACTAGCATTATATTGTATTTATTTTATTTTTCCTGGATCCCTCCTAATTCATCTCTCCATCTGCCCTTTGCCTTCTGCATCTGTTCTTCTGCTCCTCCCCTCTACTCTCACCCATCCTTTTTATGATCTCCCGCTTCAAATCCCTTTAATTCCCCACATTTCTAATCACACCATCACTCTATACGTTCAGCAGAAAGCCATAGGTAGTAAATATAAAGAGAGACAGAAAGAACTGATCATAGAAGACAGACAATATCCAAATCACTGATCAGGAACTAAAGAATTTCAGTTGCTTAAAGAGAAACGGTCTTGTGTTCACAATGGCATACTGAACAAAATGATAAAACAAAATTCTGGAAAAGTCTTAGAATTTTTCTATAAAAAATTGACATGTTTGCTGAACTTCTATGATCATCTGTTAGTTTTTTCCAGTTTTGTATCTATGTGAACAGCAACCTGGTTGAGGTACTTCACAGTATTATACATTCTGGATTTCAAGACTTCCATACTAAACAAATGACAAATAGATTTTTATCAAATTAACATACATCAGAACATACAATGCTCAAGAAAATTAAGGGAACCTGTAATCATTACAGTAAAACATCAAGTCAATTAAACCTCAGAAATATCAATCTGTTCAGGTAGGAAGCATAAGCGATTGTGTATCAATGTCACCTGTTTTGGTACAAATGAAAGTGAAAGTAGGTGAACTGGAGAGGCAACAGCAAAACAATGAATGTTTTGGGAGGAGGACATAAAATCATTTAAATGTGCAATACAAATTGATGACAAACAAACCACATCATTAACAATCAGGGAATTGGTCAGGATTGCAGTCTGAGCCCAATTCTGTTGATCAATTCTGAACAAAAAAATCTATGCTACTAAAATGAGTAAGAAATTGACGATGTACAAACTCAGCGAGCACAAACTGGCTATAGAGACTGGTCTCCACAGCTAAACTTGGTTGCCCAGAGAGGACAGGCTTTGCTTAGACTGTCCCAGGGAGAGTATGAGATCGTGCTGCATTTCCTATTAGATTGGGACAAATATCAAGACCTAAGTTAAGCCTTTTTTCCTAAAATGATCAGTCACTACAATTAAACCAGAAAAGAGGAAGAAAAAAATCTAATGATATATTGGATGAAAAAACGATGTTTATTCTTGGCAACCAAAATGTGGCCACCTGCCACAATGTTACAGATTGGTTGGTATCACATGTCCTACTTTGAGGCTTTTCAATCATTTCAACACTAACATCCTACTTATTTTGCATTATGTCTGGATCCACTATACTACTATTCTCATTACTATTGCTGTTGCACATGTAAGTAGTGGAAATATGGTCGTGTAATTCTCATTATCTTTGCATATTAAGGATATTGCCTTTCTGCCATTGGTCTGTCAACTCTGATTTCATGTACACTCAGACAATGTAAATAATCAAACTTTCCATGTCAATAAAGTCTATGAATTGTAATTGAATTGATCTAGTGGTAGAAGAGAAGAAAAGGCGAGAAAAGAGAGAGAATAGGTTGGCTTGTTGCTAGATTGCATTCATTATTTATAAAGGAGCCTTATTAGAATATTAATGCTAAAAGCAATCAGGCAGCCCTATGTTAAAATGACTGAGATGAAAAGAGGGGAGGAGAGAAAGGGGGATATTTTGGGATATTCTTTGATTTGTAGTGGAATTATTACTTTCAAATACATTGATAAAGGAGTACCTATTTAGAGGTCCATCCTAGCATACATTACAGTATTCAACTCCACCTATGCACTACGTCCAGAACCATCACGTTTTACTGCTCTAATTCAATTTGTACCCTGGTTTATAATAGCAATAAGGCACCTTAGGGGTTAGTGGTATATTGACACTATACCAGGCCTACAGTAGGTGCTGTATCCAGGACTTAGAACCACCCTTAGCTATGCTATATTAGTAATATACCACACCACCATCATTCATTATTGCTTAATTAAACCATGATAAACTATATTAATGAAACTACTCTGATTTAAATATTTTTACAATAATTGGTTCTGTAGTTAGAAACTCGATAGAAAGTACAACACGTGGACACCAAAAATTACATCTGCTTTAGGTCCATTGTACAAACACACACACACACACACACACACACACACACACACACAAACATACACCCACACTCTACTGAGATGCCTGTCATTGTTTACAATGACCATCCAATTATTGGGCTGTGCTCAGATAGCCAGATAGACAGAGAGCTTACACACACAAAATCAATTTCAATTTCCCTGTCTTCATTAGGACCATCTGAGCAGTCTTTGTGCTCTGACCTGTCTATGGAAGAGGGTAGAGAAAGAGAGAGAGAGGTAGGTAGAATGACTGGCACGCTAGCAGGTCATGGTGTGGACAGACTAGACAGGTGAGAGGGTCTGATGTAGAAAGGTGAGATGCCTCTGTTTGTGTGTGTACGGGTAGAAGTGTGTATGCGTGGGTGTTTGCGTGTATTGCCAGAGATTGCATTGCTCAGATTGTATGCCGCTCGGGGCAGATTATGGATTTGTATGGCAGATGTGGGGTGTTTCAGAGCGATGTCATATTGCACAGAGTGTATTGGTGTGCTGTTATTATTATCAGGTCATTGTGGTTTTTGGTGATTGGGGTGATTGGGGTAGTCCTGGGTCAAGGTTAAACAAGGCTGTCCTGCAGTGAAGTGATACTCCATCCAGGTCCCGCATTTCTGTCGTCCTAGCCCAGGATTTACCCACCTGATTCAGCGAACATGTTGATCATTTGTTCATTTTGTGTGTCCTTTTTGCCAGTGTAAGCTGTTTTGTTTTCTGTGGTCTGTACTCTTTGTATTCCTTGTTATGTATTGTATTCTTTGCTTTGTGTTAAATGCTTTTCAATGCTATCTACCATATTGTATTCTGATGGAAGTATTATTTCCTATATTGCCCTGTGCTGTATAGTGTGTAAATCTATCATTTTCTCATACGCTGAATTATGTCAGGAATCACTCTTCAAAGCTGGTCCTGCAACCCAGCTGTCTTGTATGATGTAAAATTATTTTTCAAATTTTGAACTGAATTTTGCATCTGATATTCAAACATGAAAACACCTATTTTCACATTTGTGATATCACTGCATTCCCGCTGACTTTCTATGAACAGGCTGAATAGCTCGCTACGTTATTAAACACAAGTGATAGTGATTTGATCATTACTGAGTGGAAATGAAAGCAGAACTTTCTACGTTCTTTAAAAATGACCTGTTTAGCTGCTTAGGTATCTGATGTTACCTTGCTAGCTCTACATTACTGATCTGCTTGCTTGGCCAACCTCCAGCTGCAGACTAACTGCCCCAAAACATAAGAAGGAATGTTATCAGAAATCAATGTGTAAATCAGGCCAGCATGTTTCTCTGGGGTGGCTACGTTGTAACTTAGGTCAACTGGATTGGAGATGGAACTAACTGTAATGTTTTGATGTTAGAGACTCGCAGCAGATCAGGCAGAGCAGCTGCTTACTGAAAACAGAGGAACATTCATAATAACATAGAATAATCTTGATGTAAAATGATGCAACTTTCTTACTAGAAACACTTTTGAAAGAGTAGTGTATTATAGTGTTTATAACAGGGCTGTATAGTGGTTTTTACTTTGCTGTGTAGAGTTAATAACTATGTTGTGTAGTGTTAAGAACTATGTTGTTCAGTATTTTTTACTTTGCTGTGTAGTTTTGACACAGGGTAAAGGATATTTTGTAACATTTATCATCAAAATATTTAAGTGTTTGAAAGAATAAATAGAAATGACTAGACTGAAATATGTTTCTATACTAATTTGGAACTTAAACACATTATAATCTTTGGGCGATACACTGATGTATAGAACTCTTCAGTGTAGTGTTAAAACTGTTCTGTGTAGTGTTAAAACTGTTTGGTGTAATGTTGATAACTGTTCTGTGTAGTGTTAAAACTGTTCTGTATAGTGTTAAAACTGTTTGGTGTAATGTTGATAACTGTTCAGTGTAGTGTTAAAACTGTTCTGTGTAGTGTTAAAACTGTTTGGTGTAATGTTGATAACTGTTCTGTGTAGTGTTAAAACTGTTCTGTGTAGTGTTAAAACTGTTCTGTGTAGTGTTGATAACTGTTCTGTGTAGTGTTAATAACTGTTCTGTGTAGTGTTCAACTGTTTTGGGTAGTGTTGATAACTGTTCTGTCTAGTGTTGATAACAGTTCTGTGTAGTGTCTCTAACTGTGCTTTGTTAGGTTTATCACTGGGCTTTGTAGTGTATAGAATTGTGCTATGTAGTGTTTATAACTGTTATGTAGTGTCTATAACTGTACTGTGGCTGTGTACAATGCTGAATGAATTCAGTTTACCATGTGATTCCTCCTCAACTGACCTATATATCCCTAATTACACTCAGTAGCAGCCCCAGTTCAACAACAAACCATCATCAGCACACAGAGACAAACTACAGGTAATCTCAAATATAGTGTAACATGCAATACACTATAGAACACAGCAAAAAGTTTTACTGGTAATAAATACAAAAAATATGTAAAAAAAGCTTACATAAAACACCATCATGTCTGTCACAGCTCCTAACTACTGAGAGATGATAATGTCTCACACGTTGATTGAGCATGTATTTGTACAGTATGTGTGAGAGTGTGTGTTTGTGCATGTGAGTGTGTGTGTATTTGTATGTGTGTGTGGGTTATGTATGTCTATAGACCACCATCTGCCAGGTCCTCGGGCTATTTTTGCCCTACTACCCTCCTGCTCCTCTGTCTCTCCTCTGTCTTTCATGTTCCTCCTCTGTTCTCTCCTCTGTCTTTCCTTGTGTTACTCCTCTCCATCTCCTCAATTTCTCTGTGTCTCTTCTCTTTTCTCTCCTCAGTCTCCCAATCCTTCTGTCTCTCCACTGTTCTCTCCAGTCTCTGCTCTGTTCTCTCATCTGTCTCTCCTTTGATTGCTCTGTCTCTCTCCTCAGTCTCTCCTCTTTATCTTCTGTTATCTCATCTACTCTCACATGTGTTTATAAAAAAAGCTGCAAAAAGGTGTAAAGTGAGACATAAAGGTAGAAAAAAGAAAGATGTACAAGAAGAAAACAAAGTAGTGTAAGAAAAAGAAGAGAAAGTAGGGAGTGGAAAGGGAGAGAAGAGAGGGGAAGTGAGATGAGAGAAAATAGTGTAAGAGGAAAGAGGACAGTCAAATTGAAGGAGTTGGAGGAGGAGCAGAGTGAGTCAGTGATCCAGAACAATGAGCAGGCACACAGCAGACAGGATTTTGAGTTAGGTCAAGAGGTACAGAGATCATAGCAGCAGCAAATGATCATCTTCATCATCATTGTCTTCATCATCCTTCCAAAACATATGGAAGGATACACACAAATGCAATCATAACAACAAAATGTGTCTTCATCGCTGCTTTCATTAATTCTGCATTGTAAAGGACATTTTCGTGGAGGGACCTCACTAGAAACAATAGTCAAAACATCCTTGTTGAAACCATTTCCCCCCTCTGGCCCCTCCATGTCCCCTCTTTGACCCCCATGTCCCTTTTCTGGCAGTTCCATGTCCCCTCCAAGTCCACTCTTTGTCCTTTCCATGTCCCCTCTTTGTCACCTTTCCATGTTCTATCGTCCCCTCCATGTCCCCTCCCTGTCCAGTCCATGTTCTATCGTTCCCTCCATGTCCCCTCTTTGTCACCTGTCCATGTTCTATCGTCCCCTCCATGTCCCCTCCCTGTCCCCTCCCTGTCAAGTCCATGTTCTATCGTTCCCTCTGTATCCCCTCCATGTTCCCTCCATATCCCCTCCATGTTCCCTCCATATCCCCTCCATATCCCCTCCATGTTCCCTCCATGTTCCCTCCATATCCCCTCCATGTTCCCTCCAT
>JACXGJ010009413.1:7734-24465 GCA_016801105.1 Esox niger
GGAATCGTGGTGGTAGAACAAATATAACCACAGGAGGCAACTTAATGACAAAGGATGTGCAAACATAAACATAGGGGAACATTTTTTTTGTCTCTTAGTGTTAGTTACCTAATGTCTTAGTTAGCAAATCCCGAAAACCTTGAACAAACCTCCGCTGGAGATCTGAGGTTTGAGGTACTACTAGCCACTGTACTGAGCTAATAGACAAGTGACAGACCTTATAAAACGTGAATGAACAAACCTTCCTATTCGTGGATAAAACCGCTTCTTTCACTTTTCCCGTACAGCTTTATCCGTGCTCTTAACACGTTCATTACTGGATATTAATATTCGAATAAAGAACGTAATGTGAATTCGGTAATTTGGCACCGGTTAAGCAATAACATGTTAACCTCCCCGTGTTATGCTTTTGGATGTCACGACGTGATGACGTATCACGCAGTACGAGGTATCATGAGAATCAAGACGTGATGGCGTTTTATACGTGATGATAGGCATCGTGGCGGCACTGACGTTTCGTAGTGACCACGCTCTGCACTAACCTTTCTAGGTACCCGGGCGGCGCTAGTTAGGTCCAAATGAACAGAAACATAATATCTGACATAGTGATGTCGTAGCCATAGAACAAGTCTGTCTAAAAAAAATCGACATACTATTATGCGCCCTTCCATCGATCAGCCCTATTTGCATCGCTTGTGTTCTCCATCTCCCACTAGCGTAAATTGAATAAATAAAGATTCGTTGTATTTGTAATCTCTAGTCACACCCCATCAAACCTGGTCAAACAAATATACTATAAATACCAAATAGAGTCAAACCTCGGTTTTTGCCGCATTCACTTCCTACTGTATGTGACGTCAATAACACAACTTTCTCGGATAATGTGCTGCAGGACCGCTAGGAGGTATCAGAGAGTCATGTTTCAATTTCAATCTCGTCTGCACACAATGATCACAGGAAATTAGATGTATTTTAAGAAAAATATATTAACAAATATACCTTGCATGGCTCAATAGTTTCACAATCCATTCATTTTTACATTACAATGTGTCTTCATTGCTGCTAAACCTGTTCCTCTATACTCGAGTATAAGTTGATGAGAAGATTTTACAACGAGGCCTTTGCAACGATCACAGGTACGCATAGAAGACACCCACATACACTTTTAACTAGATCAGCCTGTCCCCACCTGTCATTGTTATGTGGTTAGACAGCCAACAATAATCAATGAAATCAGTTTTCAGAATTCATATTACTAACTTCTATCTTAATTGTTTATTGAGTTCTGGTTACTTAGTTTAAACCCTATTGTTCTCTTCTGTTGTCTCTGGCAACAGAAGTCTGTACAGAACATTACTAGAGTAAATAGAAGACTGGAATAAAGTGTCAACTTGAAACTGACATTAAACATATTCAATTCCTAAAATTGAAAACAATAAGATCACAGTAATTAAACAACTTTATTTATTTAATCTTCCAGTAGAGACTTGATATTCATGGAATAAAACTGCTTTCTGGGAGTACTACTCAGCAAAAACAGCACAAAGAAAAACACAAAACAAAGAGAACAATACGACAAAGTGCAGATAACAAAAAACAACAGAAAACGTTCAAAAAAGGAAGGAAAAAATTAATAATACAGTTTAATAGCGGAGGGGTTTTTCTAAGCATAAAATAATTGAAAGGCAAAAGTCTGCATTTTCACTAAACAAGAAAACATTTATGGCCATCAGTACACATCAATGAAACTGATACCTTTTTTCAGTCAACAAATTATGCCCAAAAAATGCCAAAATGTAACAGGCACAGGCACAAATAAAACCTTGTTTAATAGCTGTCTTTTAGAAAGTTCTGCTGAGTTGATGCAATACATTGTTACAAAGTCCTTAATGTGATTCTGCAATTGACACATTACATTGTTTTAGCTGTGCAGGACACAGCTAGGCATAAAGTGAACTATCCTACTGTCCCCGTCTCTGTTCTGTGTCAATCTCCAATCACTACCTAATCCAGCCAAACTGTCATTTGCTACACTAAACCAAACTACGCTCTGCAAAATGGACTGCACTGCACTTTACTCTAATGGTGAGTATACCTAAAACACTAATCATTTAATTCAGTTGTAACACAAGAACAGCAATATTTATGTAATTTTCTCTTTTCTTATTTTACGCGCCGCTGACACCATCCCACACTGACCCTCACCCCAACTCCCTTTGATGCCCGCTTTAGAATTCTTATCATGGCCGGGTTTATACATTATCTAAAGGGATGTTTTATAGGGTTCTTTTTTTTCAAAGTTTTGCTACATTTTCATTTGCCAAAAACCTATAAAATAACATTCTTAGAATTCTGGGGGAGACATTTAATATTTACTGACATCAGTATTTTCATACATTCTAAATATGTTTGTAAGAAACATAATGATACTACATTTATGTGTTTTATTCACCCATATTGGTCGTCCTCATGTCCTTAAAATTCTGTACATGTTTATTATAGTTGTAACAACCTGTAGAACTGGTTACATGGGGTTCCAATGGAATACTGCTATGTAAACCTAAGGAGAGGAGGAGAGGAAAACAAAACAGAGGAACACTGACAGAACAATATCAGGGACTCACATTCAGATCTCAGAGTGCTGATCTAGAGACAGTTCCCCGACTGACCACGTTACTCACTATGTTCAGAAAGGCCGAACGGATCCCAAAATAATATTCCCGCTCTGAGACTTTTAGAAAATTAGCCCCCGGTGAGGAGGATACTTTGCGTATTGATTTATTGACGATGAATTACGATGATCTGATTATTACAGTTGGTCACAAAGATCAAGTATCTTCCAGATGCTTCCCTTGCCTCGCCCCCCCGTGCCGGTCTGCAGTGTGCCCGATTTCAGGCACACTCCTTCAAGTAGAGTACGAACCCGTCAGGGCTGGGGTCAGTCACATCAGTCAATACACCAACTGAAATTCCAATGGTTTTTAATGAGGAAAACGTGGAATATCAGTTTGCTTCTTGAATGGGCTGACTTGAAAGGACACCCAGCCCTGAATAGCCACCCACCCACCCACCCGTCCCGTCCCGCCATTGGAACCTAAATGCTGGGTTTGGACGGCCCTGGGGCCTGGGGACAGTTGAGTCTACGACACAGAGGAGATGGGGTTGTGGGGGGAGCCCATCTGGGTGAGCACCTTGTCTAGCCACTGCAGAGGTCCGTGCAGGTGTATCTCTATCCAGCAGGGGGTGCTAGTTACATCCTGGCGATGATACTCTGCACCCCAACCCTGGAAGACCAAGAGAAAGAATAACAGTCTGTTTTAGAGAGAGGTATCGTTCACTGACAGGAAATGGCAAAGAATTCCACAACGTTTTCTCTCTAATAAATCTGCAACGCTTCCCCGTAAGTTGTCCACCTATAACGGACGGGCTAACGTGAACAGCCCAGATCTCGGCTAGCCCGGAGCCCAGCCTTTCACCCTCAACCCCCCTAGCCTTGCCGCGGTTACCTTGACGAAGCTCATCCGAATGGTGCACATCTTGGTGAGCTCGTAGACGGCCTCGAAGCCGTGGTTGACGGACTGGGCGAGCAGCTCGGCGAACTCCTGGTTGTTGAAGATCTTCAGGCTGCAGCTGCTGGGGATCTTGCAGACGGTGGTGGGGTGGAAGCCGTGGTGGTAGTTACAGTTCCGACTCTGGACGAAGATGCTGCTGTCGCTCAGACACTCGGCGTACACCTCCCCCCCCACGTAGTACAGGTGGACTCCTGCGAGGAGAGGGTAGACACAGCAACGCACCGAAGAGTCAGAACCGAATGGAACGTGTAATGATCGCGGCTGTGACCGGCCAAGCCTGTGGCGTCTCCAAGGGGAAATAAAGGCCCTGCCAAACACAGCGTTCGTTCCCATTTCTCACACGCGGACGGCGACGGTTGAGCGTACCTTTGCCGATGTGCCGCCGGGTGTTTTCTATGGTCGAGTTGCGGTTGACGTTAGACAGCAGGCCCAGGCAGAAGCGGTTGCGGCTGTTAGACGGGTCGGTGAAGCCGTCGACCAGGACGCTGGTGGAGGAGGCCTGGAAGGCCTCGCCAACCCGGTTGTTGAGCTCGTAGTACACTATTGAGCACCAGTGTCTGGGCTCCTCATAGGCAACCGGCTGCACGTCTGAACACACAACGTCAGACGCACAGAGAACAGTGAGATGTTATGAAACAGCCCAGATATGAAGATGTATTCCGCACCTTCAGTTTTCCATGAGAATTACAACATGAGACTTTGACGAAACAAGGCAACAAACCACGGCAACCTCCACTACTCAAGTGCCTGTTACAACTATATGACCAATTAAAACTAGATAGTCGTCACTTCAACAACCAATAAGCAGTTGGTCGTGATCATGTACCAGAGGTGTGATTAGCATACAGAGAGCGTAGCAGCTAAGGAGCATATATGGGAGAAACGCCTTTACTTCTGTGGTGTGGTAAAGTTAAAGAGTTAAAGTACTTCGTATGAATAATTCGCTGCTCTCTGATAAAGCAGATGTTAAGCTTTAATCACATTCTCTTTCTTCCTAGAATGAGAGAATATGAATAACACATTACATCAATGGGAAAGTCTGTCTGTAAATGTGTTTAAAACGTGTGTTGGTTTAAGAGAGGCTGTACACAGACAGGGAACTAACATCTGAGTATAATGGAAACCAAAATCAATTTGGACAAATGCATCCAAGCCCAGTGGATTGTGGTCAGTCTGGTCAGAGCCGGTCTTTATCAAGCAGACAGACTGCGGTCTGTCTCGTCTGGTCTCTGTCTTCATTCTGTCGAGGAGGCGCTCAATAGGCCAAGCCGCTGCCCTGTCCCTCTGCCCGCCGATACCTCGGGTGGGTTCTGTGCCAGCTGGCCGTTCCAACAGAGGGTGGGTAAATCATGTTTATCTAAGCAGCATATTTCTTTCTGATTTCCTCCGCTGAGAGGAGCGCCGCTGGGCAGCAGGTGTTTGGTCTCTGTTGTTCCGAGCACCCTCGGCCCGGCCTACAATGGAAACCGGCCCTGTTGCCGCTGGTACAGGATGCACGTTGAGGGAAGAACCGAAAATTCCCCATTCTCCATTCCAGAGAAGTGTTTTTCCACACCAACTGACATGGGACACTGCCTATCTGGAGAGTTAATGTTAACTTTTCACTGCATTCCTGTGTGAAACATTCAGTTGAGAAAACTTGGCATAAGCTTTAATGTTATTTCAACGGTCATCAGATGAAACCGCCTCAGACATAACTGACTCCCGTCACCTCAACAAATAACAAGCAGAGTCGGTCGTCGTTCTGTGCTGGAAGCATGTTCAGCTCACTTGAACACCAGAAGTGTTGCTACTGAACAACACCTTTGCCCTTGTTGGTTCTGGAACAAATCTCAAGGTGTGCTCCTATGTCCCGAACCTCAGAACAAATATTTGATTATTCCTTAGGAAAAGCGTCCACCCATCCGGACCACTGGGCCGTGCAAAACAAACCGGCTTGGTGACGTATTTAAAGGTCAGGCGACATTCTGACAGCATTCCGCAACCTATAACCCGCCACCAGCTCTAAGTGGGTGATGTCACAGCCGATGTAACCGATTGACTGGACGGGGGCTGTGGGTGTGGTTGCCGTAGTTACCTGGCCTGTTGCTGATCTCCAGGGGCAACGCGGGGACCATCAGGTTCGTGTCCATGGGCTGGGGGCAGTCCTGTGTCATCTGCTCCTCTGGCGGCATGTAGGCTGGAGGCGGGGTTTCTGGTGGAGAGGGGGGAGGCGGTCTTATAAATGTCACCCACAACTGTAACAAGAATTACATTGAAAGCTTTGTCTGTTTTTGGAGCCGTGTGATAAAAACACCTTCACTGAAACAACAATGCTACCAACATAGTCCTGTCATAGTATTCTAGCTTTGCCGACATATAAGACTGAATGTTGAATCCATTGAACTCATAATCAAAATCCCACAACAGCGGCAACCGCAACCTCTGTGCCGTTTACACCACATACCAGAGGCGGCACAACACGAGTCAACACGGTTCAATACATTTACTAGCCTGCTGTGAAAGATATCAGTGAGTTGGCATCTGACCTGGTGTCTCACCTGGCATCTGGAATGGGCTGCCCGGGTCAGAGCTGGCAGGGGAGTGGGGGAACGTGGCACTGCCCCCACTGCCAGGGGAACTGGGGTAGCTGTTGACCCCGGGCGAGTGCGTCTGCGTCGGGGGGAAGTTCATCTGGGTGTTGGCTTGGGAGAAGGACTCTGGGTAAGTTGCGTTCTGGGGCATGTGGGGCTCGTTCTGATGCAGCGGGTTGCGGAAGCGCGGCAGCATGCTGTGTTTGGCGTTGAACTCACTGTTCCGCGGCACCAAAACTGGGGGCAGCACTGAGGTGAAAAGAGAGATCATCAGGGGCACCATAGAGCATACCGTGTAAAACAACAACAGAACTACTGAGTCCAGATTGTCCGCACTCTTTTGATAACTTTTCCTCCATTTGGTGCCAGATTAATACGCCCCACGTTTAGTTACCGGACAGTATCTGTTTTTTCACCGCCACACTGACTTTAATGGTAACTTATGGCCAGAGTCGGCACAAAATGGCCGCAATGCTAACAAGGATGTGTACTGCAGGGACCATAACACATTCAAGGGAAATGATGCCTGCTTCCATTTTGAGATCCTCACATAGAAAGCACATAGAAAGACTCCACTTTCTAATCAATACGGCACTCACATAATATCTCTCTCCAGTATTAGTATTATTCACTAGCCATTTTATTGCCAGCCACAGAGCCTCTTTAGCTGAATACCTGCTAATATATTGGTGCTGTGGCTGACCTGCTGGCAAGAGCAATGTTAGCCCGCTCTTTGTGTTCCTAAGCCCCATGAGTCCATTTAACAAATACACACACACACACACACACACACACACACACACACAGAACTGGGACAGAGTTCTTTAATTACAGCATCATAAAACGCCTCTCTCTCCCTCTCTGTACCCCCACCCTCTCTTTAGTCTGTCTATTCACTGTGACCATTTGCAGATGCCCCTGCATTTTTGGAATTGCAATTTGCAAAGTATTGGTTTAGCCGGCAGTATTTGGCCTCTGCACCAGATATTTTGTACAGCGGAAACACCTCAGAACAAGGTCCCTGTAGGAAGAATTCATCACTTGGGAGAACTTCTTATGACGGAGGGGTGCTGACGTGTGGAACATTCAGGAATGAGATACAAACCAACCTGCAGCTATAAATATTAACAGAAAATGCAATAAATGTCAATGAAATGACATGCATAGAAAAGATTACCGGTCAAAATGTAAATCAGAAGAATGTGATCACAGCACATTTGCTTAACGTACCGGGTCAGAATGTTTAGAAAACCCTCCTACTGTGTAACCAAATACCAAGGCTGTATGTAAACCCCATGGTACAGTTGGTTGTCTGGCTGTTTCATATGAGTGTCCCTTTCCTGGTATTGCTGCTTTGGGATAAGTTCTGCAACTGTGTGTGTGTGTGTGTGTGTGTGTGTGTGTGTGTGTGTGTGTGTGTGTGTGTGTGTGTGGGGCGGGGGGTGCAGTACAGACAGGTGTTTCAGTTCCACTCCCTGGTTGCTAAAACAAGTGTGCAGGGCGTCAACCCGCCCCTTCCTCCCATTGTGTTTGGGTGACAGACGTCCTGTACTAGTTTTCCTCTTCGAAATGCCACATGTGCTTGTGTGTGTGTGCGTGCGTACCCCGGCTGCACGAAGCATGCCCAAAACAAAGCCCTCATTCTCGTCGGCTGGAATTTACTGCTACACACACACACACACACACACACACACACACACATAGACACACACACACATACACACAGACACACTCCCTGCTTTTCTTTAACACCCTATGGACAGCTGTTTCTGTCTGGTCAGCTGACCCTCAGAGAAAAAGCCTATTTGATGTTCCCCGTGTCTCCCCTCGCAAAAAAAGATATATATATATATATATATATATATATATATATATATATTTTTTTTTTTGGTTTCACACACATGCAGGCACAGGCATTTGCCCAAGCATACGTACATACTCGTACAGCAAGCACGCTCGCACGCACGCACACACACACACACACACACACACACACGCTACGTTTCGTGCCTGTGTTTTCAACGGATCCGCGTCGGTTCGTGTTCACCAGCAATGCAAAGCCGTAAAAACACGTTTGCCAAAAGCGTAGGTCGTGAACCAGTTGCGCGGCACACGGTCAACTGGACAGGAGGACCTGGTCTGGTGGATGGGGGGACTCACCAGGACTGTCCACTCTCTTGTAGTGGTAGGGGTTGATGCAGACATCCTTCTGCTTGGAGCCAAATGGGTATTCGCAGCATTCCAGGGCCTTCAGCTCGTGGTGGGACTGCAGGTCGGGCCAGCGCCAAACCCGGCAGTAGATCACATGGGGAAGTCCCTTCCTGTGAGACACCTGGAGACGCCCATCCAGCGACCTTGGGATGGTGACACAGTTGCTGGGCTGCCCGGGGCAGCTCAGTGCCCGCTCCAGCTCCTCCATTGCCCCCTTCTTCTTCTTCAGTTTCTTCACCAGCGCGTCGACGGCTTTCTCCGCCCACTTTTCCTCCTCGTCGCCCTGTTTCCAGCCGAGGAGGCGCTTGACGGCCGGGCTGGTGAAGGAGAAGAGCGAGGTGACGTTCATGGCGGCGTTCGGCGCGGAGAAGACAATGGTTATTTGGCACTTGAGCGCGACCGTATGGACGGTGGGCCCACCAAAGCTCAGGAGGCTGTGGCGTTCGTCAAGGTACAGACAATTCCCGTGGCCAGGTGATTACCGCTTCTTCCGGAAAGGTTCAGGAAAGAATAACACAACCGGTCACCTAGGACAAAGAAGAGGGAGAACATTAAACAACTGCTAACAAGACAGATGAAGCTTTTCAGACAGTACAGACGGACCCTCTTCAACAGATTCCCTTCATTTGGACTGTTGTTGGAAGAGCCGTCGTTGAAGCGCTCCATTCGGTATGTATCCCTGGTTCACACAAATACCGCCTTGAGTGCCGCCGCCGAGCTTACAGGGCAGAGGGATGCTCTCTATTGACAGATCAGTCCGCCAAAGAGCCAAGGGCGAGTTATGTCACTCTGTTATGACTTCAGGGAATTGTCAGGCAGCGGAGTCACACAGAACCCCCCCCCACCCAACCAATACCGTCAGCCTCAAGATAACTTCCTGTAAACAGGTTCGTGGCCATCGCGTAACCCTTCTCGGATGTCGCTCGCAGGCACTGAGGCACTGGTTCACAAAATGAATGAATGTGCTGCGCATGCGCTCGTATTCGAGGTCTAGAAAGGGCATTCGATCACAGTGGATCCCTGCCTGAAACCAGCAGTGATCACATAATCTTTCACCCCCGAGTTTCGTTCATCATCCAAAATATTTGGTTGATCACCCAGGCACACGTGAAATGTAAAAGGACTAACGAAGCCATTGAAAGAGACCTGCCCTACTTACAGATTTACATTCTTGTCCTTTGGATAGGGATTCATGATGTGATCAAAAAATATATTAAAATGCTGTACTTAGTGATATTGTAAAAGAACTGGAATTCCTATTTGGATTAACCCATGCCCAATGCTTTCAGATCAGAGATTTGATGTTGTGCGCATAAAGGGAATGAACGATGCTTGATTATTCTGTTCAGTAAGTTTGCAGTGAATTCCACCCCCCCCCCAGAAGGCCCTAATCGATTAGCCACGGTGTGCCACTGGGTTAACTACAACTCCCACAGTCCAGGTCAGCTTGCTTGAACTCTAAAAGTTTTTAAAACGTACACTGGGGAGCTGTCAACACACAGGTAATGGGACTTGTAGTTTACGTGTGTAGTACTTATGAAAGTTGTTGTATTTAAAACTACAAATACATGTAAAACTGCACCATGGTAAGTTGTCTGAAAACAAGTCTAAATGCATATCTCAGATGACAGCCTCTTATTGAATTTGAACATGCACATTTGAAGCAAATTCTTAGTCTACAAAAGTTCGGGGGGAGGGTCTTTCATAGGGCATTGTCCACTAGTGTTTGGACAATTTACAAAGCACGAACACGTTATTGACTACAATGGGTTTTATGCGATCAAAAGCATGTATGTGATCCATAAAACATTTGACAACAAATAACCTTAAGTACAGGAACCGGCTAGTGACATCCAGGACAATAAAGGAGGAAATACAGGGTGGAATCCAGGATAAATGTGCCCCATTCAGTGAGATCCCCAGGCACTAATTCACCCAGAGAAGCACACCCTCTTCTGGAGGGGAAACAAGAGACCAGAGACTGAATGGGTCCTAATCATATTTAAGATATCAGGAGTGATGCTAGCAAGTAGCACTCAGTTTAGATATTCGCGTACCCACTTTTCATATACCCACACAAATTTCTGCTTCACTAAGCTTCTATTTCTTTGTAAACAGGCATGCTGGTACCTATATAAATATCCCATTTTAATATCCACACAGGCAGCGACAAACCTGACTCTATGATGGTAAATACAGCAATAGATTATATTTCCTTTTACCAGAGACAGAAACTATCGCTCGTTCTCTCTGTCTCTATTTTCACCAAGCTGCAGTTTATTTTTAACCATTGTGATGGCCGTTTATTTCCTGTATGTGTGGCCTGTCGCTACTACAGGCATACAGGCTGTGGTCATTCTAAGAGAACAGGTGCTGTTTAAAACAGCTGGGAGCATATGTGTGTGTGTGTGTGTGTGTGTGTGTGTGTGTGTGTCCTTTTTTAACAATCAAAAATCAAAGTTTACTAAAACAAAATCAAATCAACCTTGTCGGGACCTTTTGCTAATCCTCACAAAGAAAAATACAAGAATTATATTAGAATACAATAATTAAAATAAAATAGCAGATTGGATTAGAATTCTGGTCAGGTTGGCAAGGAACTTTACACCAGATGAGATAACACTGTCTACCAAGTACAATCTAGGCCTCTGGTACCTCACAAACCATGGCATCTTCTGTATACTGCGCCATGAGCAAAATGTAATGGAGTTACAGTGTGACTACCTCAACACACCATTCAATCACACACAAACCTAATTGGAGGATTTCCAGTAGATAAGATCACGGCACTGATCATATCACTCTGCCCTCTGATTGCGCGCTCTTCATCACGATAACAGAGGACCTCACACTTTTGTAAAGTACAAGTGTTTTCTCTTTGGAATGAGTCTACTGCATGCTTTAGTATGAGCTTAACTGTTTGCTTAGGTAAGGTGTATATACTTGAAAGCTGTTACGGTAATGCATCCTATGAGAACACCGCTTTGGCGCTTTCTCCGGTTAGTAATCGAAAGTTTGCTCGCTCTAATCTTGAAGCTGACAAAGGGAAATCCTGATCTTTCAGTCCCACACTCAGACAGCTGACTCTAAATGCTCCCCGGTTGGTTTCTGTAAGTAAGAATTTGTTCTTAGCAAACTTGGTAAAACCTGGTAAAACGGGAAAAATAATACAAAAGCTTTTTTCAAATTTGGCGAGGTTGCTTCAGGTGCACAGTGACCCATGATCTGGAGGTATGTTTGGATTGATATCCAGCTGGAAAATCTAACAACAACCCAGGTTTTAGCCTCAAATCTCCTGGTACCTGATGGAGTCCATGATGCCGGGCATCCTAACCTGGTTCCCAGAGCCCTTTGAAGCAAAACTGCCCACAATATAACATCACACTTCACATATGTCCTACAAGTCCTTGTGCAAATCATTTAATTTCAATAAAGAATATTCAATAGAAAATTGCAGAAATGCAACATGTCAGTTGTTGAAACTGAGAAATGTTATTGTTTCTTGAAAAATAAATGGCCACTTTGAATTTGATGCATGTTTCATAAAAGCTAGGACAGAGGCAACAGAAGACTGGAAAAAGATGTTTGGGGGTAATACCCCCAAACATCTCACAACTTATTAGGTCAATTGGCAACAGGTCTATTATTTGATTGGTTATTAAAAGATCATTTCAGAGAGGATGAGCCTTTCAGAAGAATAGACAGGAAGGGATTCACCACTCTGTGAAAGACTGTGCAGGCAAATAGTGCAACAATTTAAGAATAACTTTCTCAACGTAAAATTTTTAATTTGATGAGTTTGGGGATCTCATCATCTATGCTACATAATATCATTAAAAGATTCAGAGAATCCGGAGAAATCTCTGTAAGCAAGGGACAAAGCCGAAAGCCAATTTTAGATGGCTATGTTCTTCAGACCCTCAGACGGCACTGCCTTAAAAACAGACCCGCTTCTGTAGTGGACATCACTGCATGCGCTTAGGAACAATTCTGAAAACCATTGTCTGTGAACACAGTATGTCACTGAATCCACAAATCCAAGTTAAAACTCTACCATGCAAAGAAGAAACCGCCTTCTCTGGGCCCAAGCTCATTTGAGATGGACTGAGGCAAAGTGGAAAACTGTCCTGTGGTACAACAAATCAAAATGTGAAATTATTTTTGGGAATCATGGACACCGCATCCTCTGGGCTAAAGAGCAGAGGGACCATACGTCTTGTCATCAGTGCACAGTTGAAAAGAAAGCATCCGTGATTGGGTGCAATAGTGCACATGGCATGGGTGACTTTCACATCTGTGAAGGCACCATTAATACTGAACAACATGTATAGGTTTTGGAGCAACATGCTGCTATCAAGAAAATGTCTTTTTCAGGGAAGGCCTTGTTTATTTCAGCAAAACAACACCAAACCACATTCTGTACGTATTACAACGTCATGGCCCTGTAGTAAAAGTGTCCGGGTGCCAAACTGGCCTGCCTGCAGTCCAGACCCGTCCCCATAGAAAACATTTGGCGCATCATAAAATGAAAAACAACGACACAAGACACTCCAAACTGTTCAGCAGCTGATGTCCAATATCAAGCAAGAGTGGAAAAACATTTAACATTAAAAACTACAGCAATTGGTCTCCTCAGTTCCCAAATGCGTACCGAGTATTGTTATAAGAAAAGATGATGCAACACAGTGGTTAACATGCCCCTCTCAGAATTTTTTGAAACGTGTTCCTGGCATTAAATTCAGAACTGGCATGTATTTCTCCAAAAACAATAACATTTCTCAATTTCAAAATTTGGTATGTTGTCTTTGTCAGTTTTCAATAAAATATAGGGCTAAATGATTTGCACATCATTGCATTCTGTTTTTATTACCATTTTATGCAGCATCTCAATGTTTTTTGGAAAAATTTGCTATTAAGTTGAGGTGAAACAGAGACCAAACTCAAGACTAAAGTGCCTTGTCTATAAATGTCAAATGGAACCCTGCTTAAATAAAGCCACAAAGTCAGTCAACTACAGCCCATCACAATACATGCTTTAGTTTAGCAGCAAAACAAAACAATTTCAAAATCAAACCGAGGGTTCCAGGAAAGTCGAAAACGATAAACTGGGTCCAGAACATCTGGACAGGCGTCTCCACACAATGATATACTATCAACAACTTGGTATAATTGGATAATATTTTCTTGCTCTCTTACGGCCACACCCCACTGACAAACATCCAGATCAGAAGGGAATAGGTGCAATGCCTCTTCACTTTAAAAAAACAAAGTATGTCAGGCAAAAAACTTTTTGTTGTTAATCAACCACCAACTGAATGTACTTTCCAGCCTATCAGTAGGATATATGACAATTGTTATATGACAACTGTTTGAGCAGAATTTCAGCAACAGCTATATAAAAGGTCAAGATGGCATTGTATTGAGTCTTCAGACAGACAATGGGTTGTCTTTCGACCAGAAAAACATAACCACCTAGCCTGTGTTGTGTTTAACTCTGGACTGTAAGTAGTCTACAGATGTGTTAAGACACTGATGTGACGAACACCGTGTTTGTTTAGACCAAGGATAGTATATCGGGAGGGTCAAATGTGATGGGTAAAGGTGTTCATGCTACGTATGTAGCATTTAAAGGTTTACTTCTCACCTGAAGTAAACCTGTAAACGGTTCAGGCGTTCCCTACAGTCGTCAGGCACAACGATTAAGCTAAATATCACATAATCTGGTCAATAAATACGAAAAATCTTCAATTGATTAATGGTTATTGGTTACTGCATGTGACTTAGTAGATCTGAGATAATCCGATATCCAATTCTGAAGATAAGCCTGGCACACTCTCTTCCGTGAATCACATTATACTACTGAACATATTTCAGCCCAGCCCCCCCAACCCTCCCATTACCCAACACATTCTTAGGTTGCGTCCCAACTGACACCCTGTTCCCTACAGTGGTGCATTTCTTATAGCCAGAACCCTGTGTTCTATCATCGCTAGCTAGCGTTAGTGGACAGGCCCAGTGAAGCATTAGAAAACTAGCTGTAGTGGACAGGTCGCACTTTACCCCCCCGCCCATTAAAACTGAAACGCCCGGCCTTCTACACGAGAGGTCCATATAAGTGGCTTGCCAGCCATTCATTTAGCCTGTATCGGGTTAGAGCGCTAGCCACCGCAGGGGCCAACCACCCAGTAGTTCGTACAGCCAGGCAGAATGAATGGAAGCAGCCAGGGTCTAACAGGTGAGTGTTATGCTAATCCGCGAGCACACAACGCTGGCCTGTTAGCCTCACCCATGCAGTTCTGCACCCAGTGCTAGCTTGCTAGCAACCAACCCCTTGCCAGACCCATGGATCATTTTGTGCTAGCTGCTCCGGTCGGTGCTGTTAATCAATTTAGGGTCCGAGGCTGTAGGATGAGGAGCCAGTAATGGTGCTCTCTGGTCTCTCCCTAGGGGCCGGGCATTATAGAAGTTACATTATTTATCAGCAAAGCCTGGACGGGGCCTCCATTAGCCCACACTCAATAGAGTCGTAGGCTGTGCAGGGTGGAGTGGATGGCGAGAGGGATGGAGACAGATAAAGAGGACAGGATGGAGGTTTGGGAGACGACAGGGTGTGTGTGTGTGTGTGTGTGTGTGTGTGTGTGTGTGTGTGTGTGTGTGTGTGTGTGTGTGTGTGTGTGCGTGTGCGTGTAAGCTGCTGTGCACGCGTGTGGGTGCGTGTGAGCAAATTAGAGTGAAGAGAGTGGAAAAAGTGTGGAGGAAAGAGTAGGGGATGTGAATTCTAGTTAATACACACATTGTATATAGAGTCAAGCTTACACTGGTGTCCCAACCCACTGCAAACAGGCACGGTTTGACCTTGATTTGCTGTCTTGGTCTCACTCTATGTGGCCCGACCCGATGCCATTGAGGAGGCGTATTCATTACGTGTTCCTTCACACCGAAATAAAAAGTCACTGAATGTGACATTGGATATAAGCTCTTGTATGCGAATGATCTCCAGAAAACACCAGAGAGTAAACGCTGTGGCAAGCAAGTCCTCAGGAACTAGACCACGACACCCAAACACACAGAAGTCTCCCGTCTATACAGCAGACAGAAATAACCCCAGACAGACATACAGACAGGGAGACAGACAGATTGACACAGACAGACAGATCCTTGACCCACTAAGATCTAAACAAATCCAGTGTAAGTCAGATATTCCGCACACACGCACACGCACGCACACGCACGTCACCCACTACATCTGGCACCGAGAGGGGCTTGGCTCGGTGTTGCGTTTGGGGCGGTCAGTCCGACAGCTCCCAACCCATCGTGAACAGGACTTTGGACTGTGGTGGAATGGGTCAGGGATTTATGGAGAAGTGGTATTCTGAGGATGGCTGAATTGAGAATGGTGTTATGGCTGGAGACCGGATTGTGGTTAACTTCTGTTTAAATAAGAGGGCCATGTCTGGCTATGTGTGCCACCAGAATGAACACAGAAAGCGTTAACCCAGAGATCGACAGACGGGAAACTGAGCAATGTGAGATTCTCTCTGTGTGACATATAAATCTTATAAAATATACATAAACCCTTTCCTGTTCACCAGAACCACAGTTCCATCAGCACTTTCAGCTGTGTGTACATGACAACTGGGCCGGAGTTCCGAACCAACCATGTGATGAAAACATTTCTGTTAATTGGCTGTTACTTGCTCCTACAATAAAATGTAACTGACTGAAACTAATGATGAGCTGCTTTAAAAGAAGCTTCAAGCAGGAACTCAGGTGTGAGCAACTAGAGTTGCATGAAAGTTGCTCCATTTGACACCAGCCACAGACTGGACTTACTGTGTTGTTAACTATAGTAGTGCAGTAATTAAACAAAGCTGTTGTTCTCCAAGATCGTAAATTGCGATATTTGAATGTCAGTATAATCAGTTTAAGATGCTCTACTGAACCTGCTTGTCTCTCTTGCATTGTAATTTTAGCCAGTCTTTATCTGTTATCAACATCAGGACTTTCCGGAAATAACACACCTTTATACACAATATTATAGAAAGGAGGCTTAATTACAATGTAATGAAAGAAGAAGTGAAGAAATCTGATCAGAAGTACTCTTCAAACACAGGCGTCACTGGCCTTTTAAGTATTTTAATATCTATTAAGGCCAAAGTGACAGACTCTAAACTGTAAAGCAAATTGTTAACTTATATCAAGACACAAGGCTGAATTTGAAAGAATGCAGGGGGATAAAACAACTGTACTAAATCACGGACAAGGACAAATTCCCGTCCTTTGAGTAATCTGATATGTCATCTTCAATGATGTCAGGAGATCTGGCCCTGCCTGCTCTGCGTCCCCCCCCCCCCCCCCCCCCCCCCCCCCCCCCC
>JACXGJ010009414.1:5275-24499 GCA_016801105.1 Esox niger
AATGGGGGGGGGGTGAATAGGGGGGGGCTGAATGGGGGGTACAACATAGGGAACAAGCTGCCACTTGGGGCAGTAAAAGAGTTCTGCTGACTCACATTGATGGCTGCTATGGTAACCATGTCAGAGCCGTAAACTTTCAGCCACATCTCCTGAACCGCCTTCCAGAACTCTGCACAGCGCTCCGGGCTCTTCCCATACATCTCCAGGATGTCCAGCCCTGCGGAGAACACATTGGGGAGGGTCTGGGATGGACCAGGCCAGTAGGTCAGCAGGTCCGTCACAGAATTAAAGATATGTTACACTGAAAATGGACCCCAACTAAGCCCATGAAGAGATTAAAATAGCATCTGAAAATAAATACAACATGACAACATTCAAATAATGTCTCTTTTTTTCTAGTGGAACAGATTTCCAATTGAAAAGGAGTAAACTGAATCCCCCTGTTGGAAATGAACCAAATTGCAACAACTCTGTATCCAAAACAAACAACAGTCTGAACAATAGCCCACAGTTGTGTGTGTGTGTGTGTGTGTGTGTGTGTGTTAACCGAGGTGATGATGACTCCTCTACAGCTCTTGTCCATCTCCAGTTTCTCCAGACTGATGGAGAACTCAGTGAGGAAGTCCAGACTGAGGCTGTTGACCGGGGGGCTCTGCATCCTCAGGACAGCCACTCCTGGAGAACAGCCAGAGCTTCAGGAAAATATGTGTAATATATACACTGCTCAAAACATTAAGAAAACACAATCACCACAGTACAACCCCAATTCAATTAAACTGCAGGGAATCAATCTGTCCACTTAGGAAGCTTAAGCGATCTATGTCACCTGTTTTGGTGCAAATGAAAGTGACAACCCCCAAAAAGGGAATGGTTTTGCAGGTGGTTGCCACAGATAATTGCTCTATCCTTATCCTTCCTGACTGATTCTTCTCTACTCTTGCGTTTTGCTAGTGTCTTTGTCACTACTGATAGAATGAGGCGGTACCTGCAGCCCATTCAGGTGGCACAGTTAATCCAGCTCCTCCAGGATAACACATCCATACATGCCATCGCAAGAAGGTTTGCTGTGTCTCCCAGTACAGTCTCAAGAGCATGGAGGAGATACCAGGATAAGGGCTGTTACACAGGGAGAGCTGGACAGGGCCAGAGAAGTGCATCAACCTGGCAGCAGGACCGCTATCTGCTCCTTTGTGTGAGGAGGAACAAGAGGAGAACAGCCAGAGCGCTGCAATATGGCCTCTAGCGGGCTACTAGTGTGTCAAACTGTCAGAAATAGACTCCTAACTTCCTGTTTGGTACTGGGATGAAATCCTTAGACCTTACACTGGTACAGTGGGTCCTGGGGTCCTTCTGGTACTCATGTGGACAGAGTGTTTAGGCAGTTCCTGGTTGACCAAGGCATTGACTGGCCCTTACATTCCCCAAACCTGATTCCAATTGAGAACCTCTGGGACGTTATGTATCGATGCATCTGATGCTGCCAAGTAGCAGACTGTCCAGGATGTCCTGATCACTGATGCCCTGATCCAGGTCTGGGAGGAGATCCCCCAGGACACCATCCAGCCTCATCAGGAGCTCACTGATGCCTTGATCCAGGTCTGGTAGGAGATCCCCCAGGACACCATCCAGCCTCATCAGGAGCTCACTGATGTCCTGATCCAGGTCTGGGAGGAGATCCCCCAGTACACCATCCCCTGTCTCATCAGGACCATGTCCAGACATTGTCGGGAGTTCATACAGGCACGTGGAGGCCAAACACACTACTAAATCACATTATGTGTTGCTGTGATGAAATTCACATACAAACCCTCTTTTGAATGAAATGCCATTTAAGTCAATATAAAATAAATATGGCTATGAAATAAATACTGAAATAAATGAAGCAAATTCATTTGAATATAAATACGTAAATGAGTGAATATAAATAAATAGTTCTTGATACAAAAGGATGTTATTCAAATTACAACTTTTATTTATTTCAGGGGACATTAATTTCATGAGATCTACATCTGGTATAATCAAAGTAATGGGGAGTGGCTATCTCACAGTCTAAGACCAAAATGTAAATGTCTTGGTCTGGTCCCTAAATAACACCATGTAAGTGTTATCCTAGTTCTGACTATGGGTACTGTGTGAGAAATAAGGTGTTACATGGGACAGGCAGAACCTGCGCCTTACCTGTGCTGCTGTCCAGATCCACCTTCACTGAATTTGAGTTGTTCCTCTGGTGCAAAGAGAAGCAAGGCAAGACAGAGACTCGCTCATGTCTACTGTGGATGGACACCCGAGATAACACCCCTGAAGTGTTCGATACATAATGGCCAATGTTATTAATAACTAGGCATCTTTCTCATTGCCTGTCTCTTGCTTGATTAACCAACTCTCTACATTAATCTCTGAAGTTACTTGACATAGATACTTATTATTATAATAACTAGCTAGCCAGCCTTTGCTTTGTCTGGTCAATGACTGTTTCTTTTATAAACTAGAGCAAAGGTCACTCAACGCATCAGTCCTGCTAATTTTACCTATATGGGATAGCAGGCTAACGATAGATGTTAGGGGATTATTTGTTAAATAAACATTGAAAACTCATGCACATTTTGTCCGTTGACGCTTCATGGTGTTGTTTATTGATGTCATGTAAGTTCACATACCTGAGAAAGCGAACTTCGCAGACTTTCTCAACGTATTAGCCATCTTGCGCTGTCAAGTTCTTCTTCCAGTTGTGGTGACCGAGCGCATCCAACTTCCTGTGTATACATCGCCCCCTACTGCGTTGGCGCGCCGTGCGGTTCACGACCTCCCTCGCTTTCGAGATTGTACTGGCAAATACTTTATTTATAACACATTCAAACAAATCCCTACAAAGTTTTAGCAACGAAAAACCACACCCGATTCAAGTTGTCAACTAATGATTAAGCCCCCAATGAATTTAACTAGGTATGTTAGTCCGGGGTGTTGGATGTACTGGACGACCGGAGTTGGAATATATGGAGCCAAATTGAGCTCAAATGTACTAAGAAAAAAAACGTAACTGAAATATTTCATAGCATGAAAAAACGAAATTAAATAGTATGAAAACAATTGATTCAAGCGTGGAAAAAGTGTATGCTAAAATAATTTCATGGATTTTGTTCAAACATCGCTTTGTCAAATTGTCTTTGTTCAAACATGTTTTTTCCACGTTGGCGTCTTATGACTTCAATTTCTTCCCACCTTCGAGTCATGTTTTGTATAGTTTTGAGCCTCTTTTGGCGTAGAGGCGGGGCTAAATGGAAATATTTAGTTGAGTGTGGCACCGTTTTTTATAGTTAGGTAAGTGTGGCACCGTTTTAATCAAGACAGTTTCCTCCTAATAAAATATGTTTTGGCCGTGCTATTCCTTGTAATCAAACGCTAGGCTAGAAATATTCAGGAGTAAAATAACCTACATAACTCCTCCATCTCCATTGAAAGGTACAAATAACTGCCATATTAATTCCCGGCAATAATACCATACTACTATACCTTTAACACAGCCACATAGCTAATAAGCCAGTAAATATTGCTATGTTGGATAGAGAATTGTAGGAAATCTAACAAATCATCATGTTATATTTGTATTACAAATATTACCCATTACACTCACTTACCCATGATAAAGATTTTTCACCACGAATTCCAACAAGTTCCTAGCACAACGTTTGCAGTAGCGCAGCGCCAAATCGACCATTTCAAAATTGCGCGCGCAATAATGATACCGTTGACATGTGATTTGGGCTTTAGACTGAGCACCTCAAAGAATAAATTAATTTGGGCTCTATGCATTTTTACCTCACCTGGGAGAAAACCCCAGTACTACAGGCCGACCTCACTCTCCCTGACGATCACGTCTACCCCATTCTCTCAGCTGCCTACAAGGAACTGATAACTCGCATATGTATGCCATCCAAAAAGCTACTGCTATCAATATGTACATTTAAATCACGCAAATTACCGAATATTACACCTGTGGGTAGGCTATTTGTCATTTTAAAGGCAGGTGGCTAGCGTTAGCTCCTGAAGTTTTATGGTAGAAATAATCTTCAATTAAAATCTTCAATTTTATCAAAATGTTTTTTTTTTAATGTCAACTGTTTAAGTTATAATAAAAACAGACATTTTGTTAAAGTGTTCATTCAAGTCACGAGTGTGTTCCCAAGCAAATGCGTTCAGTAAGCGTCTTGTCACACTGTTCAAGTCACTCTCTTTGAGTTTTGTCAGCAACACAGTCACATATGCTACTTCGAGCACGAGTGTAGGGTGGGGATGGGGATTTGGCTGCTGGTCCTGATGACGTCCCCCTTAGTATATCCACCACAGGTGTCATCTACACTGAGCAGAGTGAATCCACACAAGGCTGCTGGTCCTGATGACGTCCCCCTCAGTCTATCCACCACATGTGTCATCTACACTGAGCAGAGTGAATCCACACAAGGCTGCTGCTCCTGAGAATTATGAGAAGCCTAAGACTAAGCAAATGATAGACATCGCTATTCGAATAGCAAAACAGGCAGCGTTTTCACAGCATGTAACACATGTTCTGAAGTCCAGGGCTTCCATTGGCACTGGCTTGTGTCAATGGAAACTAACATTTCTGGACTTTAGGGCAAAACACTACTATTTGGCCCCACTGGAAACAAGGCATAAATAGGCTGTTTTAACTGTTTGCTGAAAACGCTAGCTGGCCGCCAGCTAAGCCTTTACCAATCTTCCCACCCCTGATACCAGACTTTTTTGAAGGTGGGGGTAATTTCAGGGAATGGTTTCTTCTCTGAAGTTATGATGAAACGCAGGGATGTCAACAAGAATCCAAGGGCCCGGATAGAAGTGAATGTGTATGACACAAACCAAAGGCCAAAAAAGAAATAAACAGGTCATAACATTTTTATTGTTTAATGTTTTCATAAGTAGGCCACTTTCAAATCACTTTTTTCAACACTGGTAATTTATTATGACACATCTTTTCAATTCATAACCTACTCGGTCACAATCAGCCATCACTTAACAGCTACACATATTTTGAAGTTCTCTTTTAGATTTGTCCTTCCATTTCTGTGCGCCTACATTTGATTGCATGGTGGCAATGTTTTGGCCAGATAGCTAATGTACTTAAAGATATGCATGTTGTTTAAATGTATACTTGTTTTTAAAGCTGCACATGGTAGGTTTTTTCAGTATAAAACAATTACAGCATGTTGTAATTACTCACGGGCAGAAAGCGGTAACGAATACAAATCTGAAAAATTGAATTACTAGTTCCAAAAAACAAACTTCCGAGTTCAACGTTATTTTTAGCCTTGCTATCGTTAGCGTAGGGTTCCTGGTAGCTAGCTATAGAGTTGGCCTAAGTCTTTTCACGTCATTGCCATTTCCGATGCTATATATATCATCCAGGTAAAACAAGTATTCACAAAATTAGACAAGGAGGAAATCATGTCTGGCGGAACAGGATTGGCTGAAGTAGTAGAGTGCTACAAAAATGATAAATTGACCTTCCACTGGCACTGACATCTTTGCTTTTGACTGAAGAAATCCTACTGGTGCAGCTTTAACCAAGTTGCGCTGGTGTTAAGAGTATCACTTTGATTGGCTTTAGGTGCTAGGGTATCACTGATTGGCTGTTGGTAGAGCAAACAATTTCAACAGAAAAAGGTTCAATCATAGCGCTGTATTAAAACAGCAACAATGAGAAAAAACATGAACCCCTACATAGATGCAATTCTTCTTTTTAATACCTGTGTAACTTTCTTGATAGTAATGAATACTAACACTGACTAATTAATAGTTATATTTAAGCCGACCAAATGTGCCGCCCTAGGCCCCAACAGCACCCCTGCACACTCGGCTGGCCAAACGTCATTCTTCCGTGGTCACAAGTAACCTTGAGTAACTGCTTGTTTTATTGCTATCTAAAGTGATTCTATAGATATTGGTAGTTGGTTGAATAACACTATTTAACTATGCTATTGTATTCGAAATTATATTGTTATAATTTAGATGTAGGTTTTACATGTACTGTTTTTAATTGTATTATGTATAAGTAGGGCTGCACGAGTTGGATACAATTCTGAACTAATTTCGGTTAATTTGAGATGCTTGAACATTGGTGTAAACAGCGTAGATAATCTCACTTAAAAATACAGATCATAGCCTACATATAGTGTGCTATTAAACTGAATTTAAAAAAGTTTAACTTCTCATTTAATACAATTACGTTTGTTATGTTCGTGTCGTTAGTAGTTAGTTTGGCAAAAGTCCTCACACCTGGCGGTATCAACGGTGGAATTGTCCAAACGTTTCCCATGTTATGGCTATCCCAACTAAACATTCTGTAATGTTACTATGAATATTACATTTACATTACTAGTATTAGCTTGCCAACAGTATCTCTCGAACACTTGTTTAAGCAAGACACTAAAACAATTTTGTTTCACATGTTGATACCATCCTAACTCAATACTCTAAAGGAAAAGCCAATTTTAGTTGTACATCGACAATTACTATATTATTTGCATAGAAATGCCAAAATGATCAGTCAAACCATTTCCCAAGCATTCAAGCTCAATACCAAATCAACTCAGAGGATGTACTTCCTGCACCGGCATAAGAAGCTTCACCTGTCCAAGGAGCTTCTGGTCCACTTTTACACAGCCATCATCCAGTCTGTTCTCTGCACGTCCATCAATGTTTGGTTTGGATCTGCCACAAAACTGGAAAGGAACAGGCTACAACAGACAGTCAGAACTGCAGGAAAGATCATTGACGCCAACCTGCCCTCCATCCAGGACTTCTAGAAAACCAGAGTCAGTAAAAAGGCAGGAAACATCACAGCAGATCCATCACACCCTGGATACAACCTGTTCCAGCTCCTCCCCTAAGGTAGGCGCTACAGAGCACTGTACGCCAAAACGTAACAGAAACAGGAATAGTTTCTATCCACAGGCCATCACTCGGATGAAGTCATCTTCAGTCATTTAGTGCCAGGCACAATTCCTGTATAACCACCTACTAACTCTGACCCTAACATTCACCTGTTTTCTGTCTACTACTTATAATTTACTTGTCATTCTGTAATTCAGTGTTGTTCATACTGTATATATTATATCCACCTACCTCATGTATCTTACGACTGAACAAAATAACATATTTATTAATTCCAGCATCGTTAGCACTCTGCTCCATTACACTATAGATCACATCCACTGTCATTATGTAAATAACAAAACCTGCACAATATTTATTTTCAGCCCCCTCTATACCCTGCTCATTGCACTACTGTCTCACCAGTCTTACTATGTTATTGTTTAGTTTATTATGTGTATTTATGTGTGCTGTATATTGCAGTTGGTTACTCTTGTTGAATGTTCTTTGTTTAAGTCTTTTATGAGTGAGCACATGGTGAGTCTGTATAATACAGAGTCAAATTCCTCGTATGTGAACACAAACCTGGTGAAAAGCTGATTCTGATTCTTAAAATGTTTTAATTTCATTAACAAGAAATTTTCTCAATAAGATAACTTGTATAAATAAACAAAAAAATCATAATATACAGTCCACTCTCCTGCCTGAAAATTTACATTTTGGGCACTGTCCAGGAAATCAGGTGTCTGTAAAATATCCCCGGAGAACCCCATGCTTCTTGTTACTGGATTATCCCACACAGTCTTTAAGAAAAGCACTCTGCAGATTGGACACACATTTCTTCCATTACATCTCAGGGCATCTTGAGGTTCACACCTAAGTCAAGAACAGAGGATTAGAATGAGTTTGCTAATATTTACAATACAACATAATACATGAAACAGGTGAAATGCTAACAGCAGGCATATCACTGTCATATCAATCAACTGGGATCTAACATTATAATGCTGTACCTCTGCTGCCCTGAACACAAGTTTGATACATTAATCTACTTAATATTCCAAACTTACATTTAAAATGTCGAAAATGTAATTACCTCGGTCTTACTCTGGTCTTGTAGCACATTCCAGCCTTGTGTAGGTTTACAATCCAGCTCTTTGGTCTTGGCCATGGTGGAGAGTTTGGAATCTGATTGATTGATTGCTTCTGTGGACAGGTGTCTTTTATACAGGAAAGAACATTTGATTAGGAGCCCTCCCTTTAAGACACGTGGGAGCCAGAAATCTTATTTCCCTTTTTAATGAGGTTCAAATGATTATTTCCCTCATTAAAATGCAGATTAATTTATAACATTTTTGACTTGTGTTTTTCTGGATTTTTTGGTTGTTATTCTATCTCTCCCTGTTCAAATAAAACTACCATTAAAATGATAGACTGATAATTTCTTTGTCTGCAGGCAAACATACAAAATCAGCAGGGGATCAAATATTTGTTTCCCATCACTGTAGCTAGCTATTTTGACAGATAAATAATGTGTTTGAATGCTAACTTAATCTATAAATCATCCAACGTTTAGGCTGATAATTTTCTTACCGGTGTCATCTGTGTCTTTTCAACATAAGACTGAAAAGGAAATGACAAAACGGAAGTATGACTTTTAGCCAGCCAAGTCTGCAGCTGGATGCCTCAGCCCGGGCCCGGACCCGGGACAACGTTCCCGGTTGTCCCCCCGTCGGCGTCACTGCCTACATGGTTGAATTTGCCTGTGTGTAATAACCTTTGCCTGATTTGAAATGCGCACGGCAGAGACGAGCATTCCGGAAGATTACATCAGTCCAGTCTGTCTGTTTAATGGCTTGCAACCATAAACCAACCATTTAGCCTCAAAGGGTGGCTTCGATGACCGAATTCTGCGTTACAGTTATATAGTTATTCTTTATTTGTGTTTTTGTATAGTGTTGTTACTGATGGTGTTTCTTTTTTCTTTTAAATTATTATAACTGCACAGTCAGAGTAGGAAAACCAAGCATTCCACTGCCATAACTTATTGCAAATGACAAACCTTTTAAACATTTTCTATAAAAATGTAGGCCATCTTAATTTGTATTGTTATTCTGATACTCAACGGCACAAGACATTATCCTTTAGGATCTTGCCCGTTTCCCTACATTCTTTCTAAACATTTTAAGCCACCAACAAATTTCCATGACGTAACTGTGACTGCCATTTGGAGGCAACATTTTGATGCGGCCAATTACAATAATGCTGTAATATTGAGTTTTTAAGTTAAAATCTATATTTCAGATAGTTAATAATTTCTCCTTACTGCAGAATGTTATTCAAAATACTGCATGTATGTAGATGAATGTCTCTAAAGCAGCAAGGCTATGTTGACAGCCTGCTTGCTGTGTTTAAATGATGCAGAGGTATGCCGCATTCAGGTTCCGCTGGGATACAAACCCTGAATGGTCGACTACATTCTCGTCTTTGTGAACATGCTGAACCATCATGTCAACAAGAAGTCTTGAGATTCTCACAAACATTCCCTCAGCACCATACGACACTTGACGAAACTAGAGAATTCAGAGACACTTTTGCCTGTCCGAAGATAACCCCAAACATTAAATACGTATAATCTATTTAAGTGGTTCGTTTCTAAGAATAGGCGTTTTGTACAACCTGTCGTGCTACGGTGTGATTGTGGTGTATTTTGTGGTGTCGTTTTGTTTATACGACTGAGGACCACTTTGGAAAGTGTTTTAATACTGTGCTTTGGATAACATGGTACATACTGTTGCACTGCCTTTCACCAACACTAAACTCCAATCCTAACAGCAGTAACAGTCTTAGAGTAGAAACCAACAACTGACTGGATCGCTAGTTCTTTAGGTACCAAGTTCTGTTCTAAGAATTAACACAACTCGTAGACCCGTAAGTACCAAACCACCAGAAGCCTCAAAAGGTCCGTAACGGAGCCGGGAGACCCACACCACTTAACGGTCATGACTCCATGAAACCCGGCCAGGCAACTCAGACTAACAACAAAATCAGGGTTTATAAATAACCACACTGGATGTCTAACAGAGACAATGAAATGTAAAGGTTATTTTCAATATACCATATTTTTATTGAAACAAAAGTACATCAATTGCAATTCAATGGTTTATTTTATTCTTTAACAGTGAGAACCACGTGTATTATACCAACACCTAAATGTTAAGTATATAAGATTAATTACTTTAAACGAATAAGTATCAGGAAACATTTGATAGTAGTGTTGGCTTAATGGAGATGGGCACAAGGCAGCGTTCCCAACCGGACCCTATTCCCTACATCGTGCATTGGTTATGGCAGGGATCTTTGAGGAAGTTTGGCAGACAGGGATTCCCTAATCACATGATGCGAGTATGAACCGGTCATTTATTTGTTGATTGGTTGACGGACAGAATGTAAGCCCCGCCCAGACACCTTTTCAGTGGGAGGGAACATTACGCAAGGCTCAGACAGGAATGTAGCACATGATTGTCTGGACCAATCACAAACACAGATGTAAACAACCTCCTACATGAACTGTTGTAAGCAATCTGAATATGCCAAATATAAATGTCATCATATTACACCAATCAAATCCTCGGGTGTAGGAGTCCATTTGGGATTTGGGTACATCAGGACACAGATGCCCAAAGAGTGCAAAAGCTGTATTTCTCACAAGTGCTAAGCAATCAAGTTCAGACCTGCATCAAGTGCCTAAAGGTGACAAGGCGTGCCGCCCAAGCAAAGCCAGGATTGAGATGATCCCCATGGCTTCCTCCTGACTGTCCTTCCTTCCTCCCTAGCTGTGGACTTGTAGACTTTCCTTAGCTAGTGTCAGACACACATCAGTTACTTCCTCCGACCAGGACTCCATCTGACTGACGTGGGGAGGAGTGAACCAATGCACACTTCAGGAACAAGTGGGCACATCCAAGGGCAGAGTCACCTACTTCTGCCCCTCCCCAAGGACCCGGTCCAGAAGTAGAGAATAGGGTCCATTTGTGAGGCGCTGGATTCTTCTAACTAGACAATGCGTTTGTATGAGTGCTGTGCTGTTTCTTTAAGTATCCCAGATAGGGCCAAGTAGGCCAAAGAAATGGACCCAGATCCATAAAGCATCTCAGAGAACAAGCGCTAATCCAGGATCATGAGTCCTTCACTAATAACAGATAAGATTGCATGGACAGATTCTAGATCAGCACCCAAACTCTGACCTACTGGTTAAGGGTTCAAACTGGGCAACTTAACTGATCCTAGGTGAGTTAGAAACATCCTTCATTGGTATCACTAAAGGGATAATCCTCCCAAATTACCAAATCTGTCCAAAATGAAATGTGCCATCAGGGTACAGGTCTGTATGCCTTGGATTTGCCCATAAATGCTTCAACATGAGCATTTAAACCCCGCCACCAGGTTAACAGAAACCAAAGCATGAATTTCAATGTTAACGATGCATTCCAGAACATCAGAATATCTTGTTTTAAACCTCTCGTTGGGCGGGAATTTAAGTTACATTTTGTTGCTAATTATACATAGCATCACAATCATATTACATCTCAGTTAGCCATTAAATTCCATGTTGGAAAGCGAGTGGTTGTCAACATGGCCCTTATCAGCTCATACATAGTATGCATTTTAGGGGCCTGTATTAGCTCTTCATCGCCACTTTTACAACCAGTGGCCAAAAAAATGATCACAGAATGCATCTTTAACTAGTCCATACACTGCTTACAGGGTAAGGAAAACAATGTAATTTTTTTTGGGTGTACTATCCCTTTAGATTTTAATCATCGGCAAACTGCAGCTTTTCACATCAAAACATTTGAGCAATGCACAGCCGTTAGGAGACAGACAAGGCTACTTCGACATTCACACTGGGTATGGAGTGAAGCAATGTGTTGGCCATGCATACTACACAGTTACTCAGGGTTAGTATGATAACCTAGGGTTCACCTTTCTACATCTCTCTGGATTTCACCTGGGATAAAATACACAGACTAACCCTGACCCCAGTTCCATTCGCTCAGCATTAAAATCCGATCCAACAGGCGAAATCCAGATACCTGTTGAAAAACTGGGCCCTGGAAATTGGGATTGGGTCTGTGACATAGTCTGACCACCTTTTTCCCCACCCAAGTCTCTCCATCTGGGTCACGTTCAGCAGGACCCAAAACATTTCACAACAGAATAAACAAAAACAAGAGTTTCTTATTGGGCAAATTTACACAGATCCCTTCTGCTTTCAGTACGTTTGCTTCCTTTTGGGTCCTAGCAAATACAAACTGTGGCTTGTTCGTTACGGCACACCGTAAAAAAAAGTTTGATGTCTGCTGTTTGGTGCAGGGCGAACACACCCCAGTACCCAGGTGGAGGTGGTGTTAGACTGAACACCGTGGGTGGACGAGTGACTGGCTGATTCCGGTGGAAGAACTACTTACATGAGTTTAGACGGAAAAGAAGCGCTTGTGCAAAAATCATTATTGCAACTCTGTTAATATCCTCATCACAACAGCATTGAACAGCAGCAGCATAAGAGCGGAGACTGATGTAGCGGGCAAATCGCCAAGGACGCCTCTTCTACACTCTTCTGAACTTTTATCAACCTTCTGAGGGCAAACAAAGCATTGAATTAGCAGGGAAGTTCGCCGCTAGCGTCACTCAGTGTTCACCTGCCTGTTTTTAACGCTACATTACCGATTAGCTGGGGCAGAAGTCTCGTCAAACAGTCATATCATCCAAGCAGGAAATGGGCCACAACAATCGACAGCCAAATCTGTCTCTTAAAAACAGAAAAAGAAAACGTGATACGGAATATAAGTGAACTGAATGCAGCAGAGGAAATGAACACTGGATCTAACACTGGGTTCCCCAAGCAGTACATTAACTGTGACTACCACCTACAGGGCGCTCAATAAGTGCACCCCAGACACAGGGAAGAGGGTGCAATTTGGGATTGGTTGTAACTCAAACTTCCATGAGTGCAGAAGCATTGTAACCTGAAGCAGACAGCCTATTATACCACACATCAATAGCCTGCTATTGGTTGAATCAGCCAACAGACAACAGAAACAGGAAGAGGAAGAGGGGGTCGCATCCCAAATGAACCCCCTCCACCAAAGCCCCACGGGTGGTATACAAGGACCCCATGTGGGGAACCGGGGGACATTTGGAAAACAACGGGGGAGAGCTCTGGTGGACCGTGTCCTCATCGTTCTCGTTGTCAAAGAGACGTGTTGCAGGCAGGAAGGCGGGTCTTCCTCACGGGTCCAACATTTGGTGCCATCGGCGTGAGTTCACTGAGAGGGGTTTCCATCACGTTGGTTTCCTCTGAAAGGGGGAAGAAGTGGATGATCAAGTGGCATTCTGTTTAATGTCAAGCAGCACAGGGCATTTCTCCTTTGAAAGGGGTCGCATCCCAAACCTCCTTGGTCTGTCTTCCTGTCCTTGTTTCATTTCCTTCACCATTCCTGATCACTAAGAAGGTTGTGTGATGGATGGAGGAGATTAGACCAGTGCGCTCCTCAAGGGAAGGAGACGAGGACAGAAAACAGCACCCTATCTAAACTACATGGAAGGCTTCCTCAGCCGTCACTTCACCTCAGCTGTGTGTCCTTCAGTCTGTCAAGACCCTGCAGGGCCCAGCCGCCATCCAATCAGATCATCCGGTTGCGTTTGTGGGTGGGGGAGTCTGTGATGACGTCATTGCACTGGGCAGAGCTGCGTTTCCTGGCTCCTCCTCCGGAGGTGGGGTTAGCGTCCAGGTGCAGCGCCATCTCCTCGGAGATGAAAGTGTTCAAGTCCACGTCATGGAGGCCGTTCCGCCGACGGCCCACCCCCAGCGGGGTAGACCCGCCCCCACCACCAGTACCCCCCACGTGGGTTGGGGAGCCTGGGGTGCCTGAACGAACACTGATGCTGGCCATCGCCCCACTAAGACCTGGAGAGATGGAGAGGAGAGGGGGATTGGAAGAGAGAAAACCACCGGTCAAACCCAGGAGTCACGCCCAGGGTCAGTAGGGCCTGGTCAAACCCAGGAGTCACGCCCAGGGTCAGTAGGGCCTGGTCAAACCCAGGAGTCACGCCCAGGGTCAGTAGGGCCTGGTCAAACCCAGGAGTCACGCCCAGGGTCAGTAGGGCCTGGTCAAACCCAGGAGTCACGCCCAGGGTCAGTAGGGCCTGGTCAAACCCAGAACTATATATATGGTGCATCACTAACAGAGCTCAGACTCCCTGACATGCAAATTAGTTATTTGGAACAGGTTTGCCCTAGCAAGCATCACCCCGCTTAAAATACAACAGTCACAGTTCTTTCCATCCTTTGATGGTTGACCTTTAAGATGTTATTTTTTACAATTATGATGATGATAATAGAATTAATAATAATAATAATAATAATAATAATAATAATAATAATAATATTATTATTAGCCAGAGATCAAGACCGACTTACAATTATTTCATAAAACTCTACTCAATTTGCCGTTTATGCCAAACAGGAACAGAAACATTATCTCCCCAACAGTAGCCTGTGACCAGGTGAAATTACACTTGGAACATCTGGACACTAATCTGGCCAGTATGGGGAACATAAATGACATCATCCAGACAACAACATCTACTCTTCTAAAGCCTTTTATCATCCCTCTGCAGTCCATTGTTTTCAACACCAAATCACAGTTTTCACATTAAACTGTGACAGACACTTACACTGTTAAGGTGAATAAGGAATAGACGGACTCACCGTGCAGAGCGATGGCCTCTCTGAAGGGCTGGAGGTCAGCCTCCACAGAGGAGCCCGTCTCAGGGGTTGGGGGGGCCCGGTTAGGGGAGACCATCGTGAGCCTGTGTCCTGGCGTGAGAGTGGTTCTGGAGCTCCGTGGGGGTGGGGCACGGCCACACAGGAAGCTGATGAGGTCCTCTCGGCGGATGGTTCTCCTCCTCTTCTTCACCCAGGCCAGCACGTCCTTGTTGCGCCGCTGCTGCCCTGTCTGTATGCCGAGGTCGTAGCTGCGATGGTGGGCCTCGACGGACTCTGTGAGCGGGGGAGGTGGTAGTGTGATCATGTGTGAGTGAAGACACACCTGGTTGGATGTTCCTAGGAGCAGCCTGACTACAACATGTACCTAACCGTTACCTCCCGACCAGGGGCATCACTGATGCTGGCGGACCACCGGGTCTTTGTCCTGGAACAGCATTAACACACCTGACTCAACTTGTCTACCACAACCTTAAGCCAAACCTGGTGCAACACTGCAGGGCTGGAATAAAAGCCTACACAATATGCTGTGCTCTCCAGAACATAAACTAGAAAGTCTGGCTGTGAACCAATAAAATTCAGATGACTACATGAGGACTGGGATTGTTTGCAAGTTCCTCTGGATTTGCTAATCAACAACCAATACAGGTTTCTGTACAGCACAGGGACAAAAACCTCTATGGATGTCTAGAATGATCCACCAACTGCCTGTTCTGCTCTGCCAGATGTCCTCCAGGACCTAGAACCCCAGTTGACATTTCTGTTTCAGTACAATAATAGAAGACTTGTGACATTCACATAATACCCCAAACTGTCCTGAAAGAAAGTGAAAAGCCCACCAAGAAACAGTTGAGTATCTCTGAAGCCTACCTTTGTACAGGTTGGTTACAGCTGTGGCAGCATTCTGAAAGGGCACCCACAAAGAAAGCCCCCCTTGTTGGTGACATACTCGGTCTGTAGAGAGAACACACACAAACCAGCAAAAATATGACATTTGCTGGAATTTCCTAATGTAATGGATAGCATAGAGGAAAAAACTGTTAACACAAACAAAGTTGAGCCCAAACGATTACCCTTTTAGTTGTATATTATTTGAGACAAGCTGTGTGGCAATATGGATTATAAGAGTGTTTTCATTCGCCATTTTGTCTTGCATCTCGAGTTGCAGACGAGCTTCGGAATAAAAATAACTATCAGCCGGCGCTAGATGGCCAACTCGACAGTTTAGAAGCACGAGTGCAAAACGCACGAAGTAAATTGACCTTTCAACCAAAAAGTTGCAGTTTGAAGTCAGATATACTTAAAAAATAAGACATAGTTGACACAGTTCATTATAACAAGTATGACAGTAACCTGGTCTAATAAATATGATTAATAATCCCAAGGCCAATACAGTAAATCTTCGCCATTTTGTTTAATTTTCAGTATGCATTGATAAAAACAACTCGCCCTATTCTTTGTTGGTATATCCATTTAACCCCAAACTACAACGAAATGGGGTGCGAGCACTATGTATACTGTAAGTTATCGATATGTAACATTATCTTCACAAACAACAATAAGGCCCCTCTGACAGATGCAATCTGTCAAAGGGGAATGTCGCGTAGCTATGATTGTTGTTTCCATCGCCATTTTGTTTCTCTAACCCATGCACTCAACACCGTTTACTTATTCACTGACACTGTTGGATTCGCAGTTTCCCTAATCAGATTGTAACTGTATAGTATAGCTAGCTAGCTATAACACTGGCCTACATTAACGTTAGGCGATCGAAAGGATTTCTAGGTAGCCATCCAACTCGATGCCTTACCTATCAGACAAAACTTTGTTGGTTGGTTATTTTTTGCCTGCCAGCTGTTAGCTAAGGTACAGACAGAACAGTATTGTATACGCTACGTTGGCGAAAAACAGCCGAAACAAAATTACGTTTGTTGGGCAATTTAATTTAGATGATGCCTAAGCGTGATTAGTTCAACCTCAGTTAGCTAACAGAAAACAACTACAAAACTATTTAAGTTAGTTTCGGTATTTACTTTGGTAACGCTTGCTGACCAGCTGATCAGATGTAAACTAGCCAAGTTAGCTACTGGCTAGGTAGCTAACGTTTGCGAATTCTCACCGCTACTTACAAGTGTGGCTGCCTAGCTAGCATGCTAAGTTAGTAGCTAGTTTAGGCACAAGGGTGTCAGCAGACTATCCTAAGCTAGTTAGTTCTAGTCTGATCTCGGACCTTTATAGAGCTGTGCCACGGCAGTGGCTGAATTCTGGAAGAGATGCCACAATTTCTCTTGGTCGTTATCAGCCTCCTCCTCGTTTGACTCCCTTTGCTCCGCTTCGGCCAAACACTGCCGCTCCCATTTTGAGAACCAATGTTCGGGTCCGTGTTCCTGAATCTCCGGGTCTCCGTCTTCCTTCTTCTCCTCCATTTACCACGCTAAAACTTCGGGTGATTAGAGGTTTATTAGGCCAATTAATAAATGACTTGGAGAGGCAGATAAATTGCGGTTCATAAATGTGGTTATTACTTATTAACTGCTTGTCAAAGCAACAACTGCAGTCTGAATAGACTCCCAACTATTTTTTTGACGTCGCGGACGGTCGCCTATATAAAAGTCATACTACCTTGTTTTCATTTTATATCCCGCCTCTGTTTAGAATATTCAGCCGAGATTGGCTTGTATAACGTTGGGCGTGGCTTTGACGTTTCTGGTGAATACATCAGTGGACAATAGAAACATCTATCATTGAAATGACACAAAGGAACCAACACGAAAATTCTTTGCTAAGTTAAGCTTGTATGAGGAGTATAAAAAAGCAGGGCCATGTTCAGTTTCGAAACGTTCTCCTGAACGCAGACAGAAGGGTCACCAATAGAGCCTGCATGATATTTTCCTTCTATAGGTCAGAAGCGAAAGTTTGATCTACATAGTCTATTTCTATCGTAACATTACAAAACGTTGGTCCAATGCGGTGGTTTAACTAGATAATGACATTATTTATTTTATTCCCCCTATATCTCAGTTCCACAACTGAATCATATAAAACTGTATATGCCAACATGTCTCATCAACTCCAGTCTTGAAGATTCTGACATGCATTTCCTCATAAAAAAATATTCAAATTAAAGGGTGCGTTAAAGATACGTTCCAATATTTCTGGCCACTGATTGTAAAAGTAGCGCTGTCAAGCCAAAACCGGTCCCCGAAAACGTTACGCTAAGTCATGTAATTCCATCGTTCAAACCTGTAATTTGATAGGTAACTGACGCATGACAGAGATTCTTCTTATAGATGTACTTATAAAAATCTATGCACATTACACATTCAAGCTCAAAATGGAATTAATTTATAATAAGCAAAACCCCCAGACTGCATCTTTAGGTGACTGGGTCAGTAAAAGAGAGAGGCATGAAAGGCAAAACAGTGCATTAGAAGATTAAAGTAAATCTCTAACTTCATAATTTTTTGCAAAGCCTTTTACCTCAATGTGTTATATATAACAATAACCTGCTGCACATCACTCAACAAAAGGTATTTTAGAAAAGTCAGCTTTGGCTTATACACATTGCATGAATGGTGTATGTATGAACTGCTCCCTCTAATTCCATACCAATATACCCCAGTGTTAATGTAAAGGTAAATCCAAAATGGGTTTCTCGTTCCAAATAAAGGTATGCTTCACCCCTCCTTATAGAAATGATCATCCTGCAAATCTAGGAATATTCGCAATATTCACAAGTAATATGAAATATTTACAGGCTTGCCTCTAGAAAGTTCCTCAATAAATGACATTTAATGTATCACACTGCCATATGATGTTACCAGCTTCATCACTCACTGTGACCTGTACAGTTAAGTCCTTCTTACGTTGCCCTCCCTACACACACACACCTCAACTCACTCCTCAAAATGTGCTATTCTAACAGTAACCTGCACTGGGAGACGTTTCACATTGGTCACTTCTAAAGTTCCCTTTGGCTTTCATCCATTGCCAGTGACTGGAACAGATGTTGTTGATTTCCCTGGGTTGACCTCTCCCAGATACATGGACTCCTCATAGCCGTCAGCAATGAGACTGACCCAAGAGTGTCATCAGCAAACTGGAGCAACTTGACAGGTGCACTGTCAGAGGTACAGTCGGTGGTTTAGAGTCAGTGGTTTAGAGTCGGTGGTTTAGAGTCGGTGGTTTAGAGTCAGTGGTTTAGAGTGAGTACAGCATGATAGAGTATATATGCATGATGAACAACAGAACAAGGTACTTGCAGGTTCCTGCTCATCTCAGCTAGAAAAATAAATTAAAAACGGATGGAAATTATTTAAAAACATAGGTAATTATTGTTATAAAAGAACCCAGTGCAGTGCTGTACTACTAACCTAAACATTTACACAAATATTAATGTTTTATGTGGGTGTATGTGTCTGCTAAATAGGGAATGCATGTGTGAACAGTTGAGAAGAGTCAATGAGTGGGTGGTCAGACAGGTTAAGTGTTCAGCAGAGGTAGTGAATGGGTGGTCAGACAGGTTAAGTGTTCAGCAGAGTCAGTGCGTG